>VXBC01001027.1:42567-53015 GCA_013399945.1 Ploceus nigricollis | reverse complement strand
TGGTGCGGCTGCACCCGGTTGTGCTCGCCTCCATCGTGGACAGTTTCGAGCGGCGCAACGAGGGCGCGGCGCGGGTCATCGGGACGCTGCTGGGTAAGAGGCGCCGCCCTGCCCTGCCCGCCGCAGCCTCGGGGGGAGCGCCCCCCCTCCCCGCGGCGCCCCCCTTACCCGCTGTCCTCCCTTCCTTCCTCTCCCTCCCGCAGGGACCGTGGACAAACACTCGGTGGAGGTCACCAACTGCTTCTCCGTCCCTCACAACGAGTCCGAGGATGAGGTACGGAGGCGGCCTGGCCGGAGCGGGGGTTCTCTCGGCGGGGCGCGACCCCCGCGCTGCCGCTGCTGGCGGCCGGTGCCTCCGGGCTAAGCATCCTGTAACCAGCTGTCTCGGCACTCTCCCGTTTTGCAGGTGGCTGTGGATATGGAATTTGCCAAAAACATGTATGAGTTGCACAAGAAAGTGTCTCCTAGCGAGATCATCTTGGGCTGGTAAGTTGTTCTTCTGCAAGAACATGCAAGTAGTTCTGTTGATTCCTTAACCTACTTAAAATACATAATTCACTTTGTCACAGGTGGAAAAGCAGAAGCACTAACGCATGTGACAGTCATATCTTGCAACTCTTGTTACACAGTCAGTGGTAAAACTCCTTCAGCTAAAGAAAAGGAGAGACGGCATTGGAGACTTAAAAGATTTGGTTTTGTTTATGTCTAGCAAAGTACCACAGAGGAGCGATGTGTTAGAGAATGTGTGCCCAGCTTTGTTAGAAGAACTTACTTCCTGTAATACAACCTGTACCATGGAAGTTAACTGGTTAGAAAGAAGGGAGAATACGAAAGAGGCTCTTAATGTACCAAAGGTGTCAGGATACTGATACCAGTTTGAGTACTTAGTTCTCTGCTGAAAGTAACCTGTGTGTGGGATGTGAAGCAAGACCAGTACAGTGTTACGGGAACAGAGTCTGTGTCCGGGTGTGTGGCACAGTGTGTTTATCGCTCTTTTCATGCCTACAAAATGGCTTCATTTTCTTTCTGTGGAGCAAGCTTCCTCAACAGCCTTCTAATGGCACAGCAGAGTGCAGTTCCAGTGACAGGAGTTTGCCTGAGAATGTGAGATGCTAATTGCAGAGCAGTTAAAGGAGCTAGATTAACAAGTTAGACCTCCTGCAGAGGGATGTGTGATTTGTGGATGACAGAATTAGTCCAAGTTTGTTTGGTATGCTTTGACTTACATAGATGGAAAAAGCTGTTCTACAACACGGTGACAGATAACTGAATAATGGGTGTCTGATGTCAATTTACTGATGTTTTATGGCTGGTACTACTACAACACTGGCCCTGTGCATATTTTCGGCGTGGGTGTGCTCAGCCTGTGATTCCAACAACTTTAGGGACAGGTGGCCATAAATTAAAAAATCCTCAGTTACTTATGTTTAGTATGCTGCTACAGCTCAGTGTTTGGAAATCGGTGGTTTAGGATACAAACCTGTTAAATACCAGCAATAAAAAACACTGGGCACTTGAATGTTGGAAGAATGGTTCTTCAACGTGTGTTCTTTTGAAGGTATGCAACAGGTCATGACATCACGGAACACTCAGTGCTGATCCATGAGTATTACAGCCGGGAAGCACACAATCCAATCCACCTCACTGTGGACACAAGTCTCCAGAATTCACGCATGAGCATTAAAGCCTATGTCAGGTACTCTGGGAGGCTGCCTTTCTGGGAGGGGAGCAATCTGAATTCCTGAGAGATGCCCCATCAGGGTGACTAAGGAGCGTAGTGGGGTGCAGTGTCCTTTTTTGGGCAACATTGTGCAGTAGTTAAACATAGTGGTGAGCCAGGGATCATGGCTTACTTCTCATTGGAATGTCTTGACCATTGTATGTAGGCTGAAAGACTTCATTAACTGGAACCTCACTGTGGTGGGGAATTGTGACTTAATTAACAATTTTCAGAACATCTCTGGGACATTTCACGGGATTCATACAGCTGGCACTAATGTCACTAACTTCCATCACACTGACTGAATGCTAGCCTGTAGCCATAGGGCATAATTGCTCAGCAGTGCACTTATACAAGTCGGAGGATCAGTGTGGTTAAAACAATTCAAACAGCATTTTCTTGATACGTCTTTCTTCCCTTTAACCCCATCATTCTTATCAATTAACAATGGAGATTAAATTTTGAGAAATTAAACTCTTCCACCTCACTGAATTCCTCCCAGTATTGGCTGAAGAGCTCTGCTCTGTAAGGAAAAAACCCTTTTCTTTGTAGAGAAAGTACTGCTTCTTGACTGTGCATCTTTAAAATGGGAACTGTTCCATGATAGCTTACTTAAAGCGTAAATGGACTTCAAGTACTTTGAATACTAGGTGTAATAAAGGTGTTGAGAGCCCTTTGTACTTGAATTTTGTCATATTGCTTGTTGGTTCAGTCATTTCTTAAAGCATGAAGTATTTCAGGATAGAAGAGCACTTTCTCTAAAAGCAAGAAGGAACTTTGGTTAAGATGACAATACTTAGTTCTTCATGCATTTATGCTGACATCAAACCAGCTAGGAGTATTCTTGGATGAAAAAGAGCAATTAATAGCATGCCAGAACTGGTTTCCTATCCTCAGTTATCCTTGGGTCTTAAAATTGCTAATTTTGGTGAGAATGAGTAACATACTCGTGTTCATGCTTTAGTGCTAACAGAGATCTTTGAGATGGAAATCTCTTCCTTCCTCCCTTATATATGTCCATGCTGAAAACATTTTGTTGTTCTCTTTTTTTTTCTAGTGCCCCAATGGGAGTCCCTGGTAAAACTATGGGCGTGATGTTCACACCCCTAACAGTGAAATATGTTTATTATGATACAGAGCGGATAGGAGGTGAATGCTTTCTTCCTGTTTTGGTTAACCATTGTTGTGACAATGTTCAAATGCTTCTTTTGCCCTGGTAAAACTGCTATTCTGGGAATTTTACTGGTAATCAGACTGTCTTGCTGAAGCTGACCTAAAAAATCTTCAACAAGTTAATGGTTTAAACTGGTATCTGTGGCAGTCAGTTTTTTTCACTGATCCTCCTTTTGCTTTCAGTGGATCTTATCATGAAGACCTGCTTTAGCCCCAATCGAGTGATTGGCTTGTCCAGTGACTTACAGCAGGTGGGGTCAGCGTCAGCCAGGATCCAGGACACCCTGACCATGGTGCTGCAGTATGCTGAGGATGTGCTGGTAAGGCCAGCTTTCTAGCAGCCAGAAAGAAGTTTGATGTTAACTCGTGCATCTTGGTTTTCTCTTTTATTATTTCTCTTTCTGGGCCATAAACTTTGAGTTCCACTTATGCTGAAGTGTGTGTTTCTTATGCTTAGTCTGGCAAAGTGGCTGCTGACAACACTGTCGGGCGCTTCCTGATGGATCTTATTAACCAGGTGCCAAAGATTTCACCAGAGGACTTTGAGACCATGTTGAACAGCAATATCAACGTAAGATCTTAATTATTTTTTCTTTGCCTTGCTAGCAATTTTGAAAATTTGTCATACAGACATAAATTTGTCTATGATCTATCTTTTCATACCAACATGCGAGTAGCTAATACAGCTTTTTATTGTTAGTAATTTGGTGTTTTAAGGGCTGAGGGTGGATAAAGAAGCTCAGCACAATCTTGCAAGCAACTGCAGATAAAAGTATTCATTTTTAAGGATTTAGGAATTTTGCAAGTAATCTGAAAACCAGTACCAATTCTTCTTTCATATTCATTGGACAGTAGGAATTACCAAACTTAAATAATTTTTATTTCAGCAATAACTGGTGACTTGCCAGATTCTTTTGCCTGAGCTGGAGTTCTGTCTCTTTGCATAACACTTACAAACATGAACACGGTTTTAGCATGCTACGTGATTTCTCTAACAGATTTTTAGAAAAATTAAGTTTCTGAATGTGTTGTTCACCCACAGTCTGTAATACCAGAACTAATTTTTAATTTTGCTTATACCCTTTGACTTCTCTGGTTAACATGGGTGAACTCAGAGTTAAAATTTCACAAGCAGTGTTTCATATGCCAGGAATACCAAAAACTTCTGCAAGGGAAGCATTCCTCAGGGTAGGACTTTCAGGACTAACAATATTTCTTGTAGCTGATTGTAAAATGCTTTACAGATGTTAAAAATTCAGCTCTCTAATAAGCTATGATTTGTTAATATTTCTGATCATTGTTTTTTCCCCCTTCCTTTCAGGACCTACTGATGGTAACCTACTTGGCAAATCTCACACAGTCACAGATTGCTCTCAATGAAAAACTTCTGAGTTTATAAAGAAACTTTTGCCACCCTACACTTTAAGGAACCCGAAGAATGAACAGATACACTTTTCTGTGGTGTTAGAAATTTCCTTGGACCGTAATTTAATTACCTACATGACTTGGTTTACATTGTTATTTCCATTGCTCTGAAATATCTCTAAAATCTCTAACATGTTTTAGGAAATGAATGGGAATGGCTGCAGTTCAGTTGAACCTGGTATTTTAAAATGGAATATGAGAATCTTATGTCTTGTGGGTTTGTCTACTTGTATAACAAAATACAGCTTTATTGTAAGAATGTATTTGGAATAAAAGTTCCATTGCAGTGGCAACAATGGCTTCTGTCCAGAAAAAAACTTTCTCGTTTATTGTGTAATGAATCCATTTCTGAAAGAGGGTGGGGGGGGTAAGATGGCATCAGGAGAGCAAGAGTGGATGGGAGTGAAGTCCAGTTCTTCGCAGGTTTTTTTTCCAACTGCTAAAGCACACTGAAAGTGTGGGGATTTGTGTTGCTTATAATATGCTTTACCATGAAGGACCTGCAGAATAGTCTCTGGTTTATTAGTGGTGCTGTGTATATCCCTTCAGCAGGGTACTGACAGACTACGAGACAGAAAATTCAGTTTATGGTATCACTTCTATGCATATAATTATTTTCTGATTGTTTGGGAAAGGAAGTAAAGGTCAATAGCATTAGCCCCTCATAAAGAGGGAGTTCAGAGAATTAAAACCAGCAACTGAGTTCATGGTAAAAGAGTTTGAAAAGCATTTGTGGCTAAACAAGCTTGGCTACTGGAGTTTCCATCTTTGCCAAAGAAGAAAAGGACAGCAAAATGACAATCCATGAGATTTGAGGTTAAAAGTTGGGTGTTGCCAAATAGGAATTTTCTATTTCATAATGCTGTACTGCTGCTAAAATTATGTGAAGAGAAACCCCATTTTCTCCCCAAAATATGTTTCATGTTAACTAAGTTCCAGCTGGAAGAAAGCCAATATAAACATCAGCTGTAATTTTGCACAGTCTCTGCCAATAACATTACCTTTAGAAGGCTGTCTTACAGTTCAGCTGTGCTCAGGGGGTGCTCTGCTTTAACAGAGTTAAAGCATCCCTCCTCTACAACAAAACTGTTCCCACCTTAACTAAGGACTGTATCTAGTTTGGTGAATGAATTTGAAGTATCCAAAGAGAGTGTTCTCCAAAACTGGAAATTTGCCAGCTAAATCCAAGAATAAGACTCAGATTACAAATCTATAGATCCTGTATTGGTTGTTCCAATCTGCAGAGTTCCCTCAGTGACTCAATGCTAAATTCTAATTGCAAGGTCAATGTAAGTGAAAACTGAAGGTCCAGAAAAGATCCTCATCTCATTGAAAATGTTATTTTTGAGCATTAAATAAGTATTAGAACTCGACTCTGTTTTTTTATTAGTCTGAATAAAATGTTTTGCTTTCCTTTCTCTTCTTTAAACTTAGTATTCTTAAATTCAGCCATTTAATGTTTCAAAATTTTCAGATCACAGTGTTTTCTGAAAAAAGTTTTGACATGGCATCAAGTGGCAGAAAAGAGAAAGCAGCAAAGGTGGATGAGTCTCTCAATTACTGCAAAGAAGTTGCAGGAGAGGGAAGCAAAATATTCTTTCCCTGATCTCTCCTCTGCAGGAAACTCAGTCATTCCCTGTTAGGAAAAGGGAGAAAACATAAAAAGAAAGCTATTCAGCTTTTAGAGTGTTAAAAATCTATGTTGTTTTATAAGCTGCTGTGCACAAAATGCAAAGTTCCAAGAAGAACAATTTGTGATCATTGTGGCATTTGCCAGTCCTTGCAAGTACTGAAGATTAATAATGAAGATATGTGATAAGGGACTGAGGTTATGTCTTCCTAGGTAGGAAGATTCACTGCAAAGCAGAGGCGTCTGAAGTGACCAAAGTCCATGAGTTTAGGCCTTTGCAAAACAGGACATTGCCAAATGCTTGGAGGTGGAGTAGGAAAAGAGATTCCTTTTTAAAAACTGTGTCTGATCCCATCATTCTGTCCTTGTGAGTGGACACATGGTGATCCTTACTTTGACTCTGGAGTTTTGAATGTCTGATTTCAAATTTCAGTAACCACTTTTATGAAAGACAACACTGTGAGCACAGATGTAATGCATCATTTTGCTTAATTGTAAAGCCTGAGCTGTGCTGTTACCTAGAAGGCATTCCTTCTCTAGAGTTGTAAAATGTTGACACGAATTACTAAAGGTAGTCTATTAGAATTGTTCCACTCTACAGGAACCTGTCTAAAAACTTGAAGTTCAATAGAAAATCTGGTGGGAAAAGCTTGGGAGTTAAGAAACATCACCAAGGATTTCAAGCTTTAACTCTGTAATGATTTGTAAACTGCATGAATTTATTAGGGAAATTTATCTTTTTTTTTGTTTGTTTGTATGTTTCTTCAGAATGTGTTGCTCCAAATAATTGACAAAGTTAGTTTTACACAGTCAAGACAGATAAATTCTCTGGTATTCTTCTGTATATTATATCGAGACATACTAGTAATCTCACTAATACAATAAAAAACTTCCATCCTCTGTAATGCATTCAGCATTTTCTTTTCCTAGATGACTTCTCTGAATGAGTATAAATTCCTGGACATTACTGTATTACGTTTATTTGTGACAGTGTGCATATTTTCCTGGTAAATATTGGGCTTTAAAATACTTTGTTCAAACAACTCTTTTACCAGCTCCCAGCACTCAAGTATTTAATGGCTCAAATTATGTAAATTATTAAGAATGTTAAAATGTTTAACATCTTCAGATTTTTTTTAAATCCTGGCTTAGTTGAGCTCATCTTGGGTTTCTACCTCAGCATGAAGTTCTTGAACAGTTCTTTTCCTCAATATACATAATAATATTCAGAACAGAGTTTAATGTTACAATTAATTCTCCTGTTCTCTTTTGGTATAACTTGGAGGAATGCATCAAGTCCATCCATCTTGTTGCCTTGGGCCTTTTTCAGACACATAATCTCAGGCAGCTTCAACAAAGGAGGAGAGTTTCAGCCAAGCACCTCTGGGCAGTAACAGAGGCAATGAAGATGGGTTTTGCAGTGAGCATGGTGACTTTGGACAAGCTGCAGTTTAATTAGCACACAGACATTATGCTTCGCTCTGACATGTTCCCAGCACAGTAAGACTGCTGTGTTTCTTATCAAAATTAATACTTACAGGATAAACTATCTTATTTATAATTTATATTTAGGGAATGCCTTCATAAAAATTCAGGAGGAAGTAGTAATGGTCCACTATTTTTTAAGCAATGAGACTCAGCAGAAAAAAATTCTATATTGTTGGGAAAAACAAGCCTGATTGTTATCTGCAATTTGAAACTTAAATCCTTGCTGCTGGAATAGCAACTTCATTTGGTGATTATTTCCACGTTCTGGGATGAAGGTCACTAAATTTGTGTTTTTAATTGAGTCACTTACAGTTTCTTGGCAGAAAACTGAAACCTGCTGCAAAGAGGAGGCAGTGTTTTGGTGTGTGATTTTGTGAACCTGTGGACATAATCCACCTATACATGAAATTCATGGGTTCAATCCTAATGATTAAAATTGATGTGAAAATGTTAGACACACAACCTTCTAGAACAGTTAAGCAGAACAAGCTGCTGTTCTCCTGTGCTTTGAGGAAGGGTGAAGCTTCAAATTCCTCACAACGGAACCAGAGACTGGTTGGCAGCTCTCGTACGGGCTGTGTGAAACCCTGATGTTCAGAGCAGGGCGGGTGGAGCACTAACATGACTCACCGGGCAGTGACTCCCTAGAGCAGCTAACCAAACACAGGGCTCCTCCTGAAGGGAGCTGAACTCGCTCTACTCCCTGCACACAGCGAAGGTTAACTCAACAGCTCAGCTGGGACTGTGCATTTTAATAACTGCAGTCACAAGGCAGTCTAACAGGAGAAGTGGTTTCAATACCTAATGTAGACGGTTTGTTACACTTTGACCTATGGTTCAAAGCTGACCAGTTCTTACAACAAACTTGGAGAAAATCTTTGTTTTTAATTTAATTATATTGGCTGGAGTAGAACACCAAAAGTAATACTTAATATTACTTAAGTGGGAAATAATGTTCCAACCAGGACACACAGAGGAAGCAGCAATGCTTTAGCTGCCTACATCAACAACAATAAATTCCTCTGGAAAAAAAGTTTTGTTTCAGCTCTTCTGACAGCACTCAGCACAACTATGTAGTTGAGCCAAGTCACTCCAGACCAGAATTCTGTCCAGTACCATGTCTTAGGATCAGATGCACGAATATTACAAAAGAGAAGAACAAAAGTTTGTCTCTCCAGTAAACCTGAATTTTCTAATAGTGAGAAGCTGACTTGACTCTGCATGGGGTTTTAGAAGCTTTCCTAAATGTGTGGGCTCTAGGTATAATAACAAGCCAAGGGATTTCCCTAAATACAGAGAGTGAAATTAAATGACCACAATGGTTCTATTGCATGCTTTAAAAAGGTAATTCCAAACATTCTTGTTGATACATAAACATTCAATGCATTTAACAGATTCTTCAGACACGTGATTTTGTTAAAAATATTCTCTTCTTCCTTTTACACAGAAAGAATTAGTTCTAAAACAATTTTTTTTCTTTTCTTGAGTAGCTTAAGTCAAAACAGTCCACTAAATGAAAAAGATAAAGAACTGTGTATTTTATAAATGTACTTGGCTCCCATGGAAACAAGGATTAAAATATATACCTGTCCTGAAAGAAATGTGCTTAACCGGTGAAATAAAGTAGACATGCACTTGGAGTGTCAGCTGAAGAATGCTGTGAGGATTAAATTCTTAAAGCCACTCCTGATGTGTTCTGGGTAAACAAGAGAGAACAAGCCCAGTTTTCCTGGATAGGTAATGTATTAGATTCATGTGGCTTTAGGTGCTCTTCATTTGAAGCAAGCAAGCATGGTAAATTATTACCCACCTATTTTCTGCTGTCTGCACTTCATGCTGTTTTATGAACAAAGAGAACAGTGGTTGTTATTTCATCTAGAGCTGAAATGCTGCACCAAGTTACAGGAAAGAACCAAAGCTGTTTGCATTGGAATGGTCTCTAAACTGCTAACATGTTTGTCATAAACAAATAAGGGGATATTTTGAATAACCTCAGGTAACTGGTGCATAATATCATAGGTGAATCCTTCATAAATTGTGTCTTGTTTGTCAGAATGCCTTATGAATAATTAACCATCAGGTAAAGAAAGGACTACATGTGTGTAATGGCTATTCAAAGTATAATATTAATAAACATTACAACAGAAAAAAAACAATAAGGGCACTCCCCATAATTACATACAAATAACTATAATTAAGATTTCTTTCTAGAAAACTGTATGTAGTAGTCAGTCAATCTTACCTTTATGTCCTCTTGGGACTTAAAGACCAGCTCCTGGTCTTCAGTAACTACAGCAAAAGACGAAGCTCCTCCAGCTCCATGCACTTAGTTCTTTTATATTCTTTGCCTCTTACATGCAGTTCTGGTGGCCTGGGGTGACTTGATGGACTCCCTGCAGCTACTGAACAATGATCTTGATTTAAAGACGCATGTGTTACTGGATTACAGACGACTTAAAACTACACGCATTAGGGCTGAAATCATTGCAGTGGTGCTACAGGGAAACTGTACTGTGGACTTTTCTCTCCCTTTCCTAGCGGGTGGCAAAGGACTTCCGTGGGACAGCATCTCCGGGCGCTTCCTGTGAACGCTTCCCCTGACACAGCTCCACTGGCGAGTGGCTCTGCGTTTGTGGCACTTGCACTTGTGAGCTTACCTCTCGTCCGTCTCGAGAGACAACCGGGCATCTCACAGCTTTCCTTCAGCGAGACGGAGCGAGCCTGCACGGACAGCAAAGGGTTCTGTGTTGCCAGGGCCGTCACTTACCGGCACCGGGTGCGGTGCCCCTGCCCGCGGGGAGCGCGGCCCGTGGGCCGGGCGGGGCGGGCTCGGTGCCGGGGGCGGGGCGGGCATCGCGGGCCGCACAGGCTCCATTTTGNGGACGAGGTCAGGTGGCCTCGGGAGAAGTAGGTACCGGGATATTTGCCTCCGCCCGCAGCTCCACCTCGCCGGAGGATTCGCCGGGCCGGCCCGCGGCTGGCGGCTGTGGGAGCGGGAGGGGCCTGGGGTGA
>VXBC01001027.1:0-42428 GCA_013399945.1 Ploceus nigricollis | reverse complement strand
CTCCGTGTTTACCGGCTGAGCTCCCGCCCAACACACGAAGCGCGGCGCGCCCGCTGATGTTTCACCGCGGGCCAGTGCCGCAGCTGACTCACACTCGGTCCCCGGCTTAACCCGCCCCGTGCCCATCCGGGGACAGCGGGGGGAAATGATTTTCTGACGGAAAAAAAATCTGTTGTTGTTTTCCTTATAAAAGTAGTTATGTCAGAGCCACTGTTCAATTTGACGATGCTTTTGCAAAATTTAAAGTCCATTTTTTTCCCCCCCAATCATTAAAAGTTTCATAACCTGGCTAATGGTCTCAAATCTCTCTGCCCAACTGGTTGGCAACATGCAGGATGGGATGATCTCTATCCCCACTCCCCAAGTCCCTCTGTTAAAAATGTGACTAAAAGAAACAGTTACTGTCAGGAAATAGAAATTTGCTCCACAAATGAAGGAATGCTGAGGGATTATACCTGTTCTTGTCAAATTACCATTTTACATGGGATAGCTAGGGTACTGCTCTTCTCCCAGGAACTACCGCTGTGAGCAGAGCAGTGCAGGATGATGGATAAAGGTGCTTGGTGCAGTCCAGAAACCTGCATGGTTTCTGTCCTGGCAAAGGGTCTAAGCTCCCTCCTGCTGGCACCTCAAAGTGTATCCTGTATTTCAAAGCTTTCTGGAAGTCTGAGCCTCTTACCATGCTTAAATGTCTGTCTGACCCTAAATAAGAGTGATAGTTAATTACTATAAGTTGAAGATGCTTCCCTTCTGAATTCTGATTGCTATAGAGGAAAAGTTCTGTGGGTTAATAGCAGATTATTCAAGTGATTTAACAGATAATTAGCAAGCAAATACCTACTAAAAACTCAAATATAGTGCTTCACAGTGAAAATACCTTTTTTATTTTTTCTTCCCCAGAATGTCATACCCAGGTTATCCCCCTTCTGATGGCTACCCTGCTTTCCCAGGTTATCCTGTAAGTATGGCTTTTGAATGTGTTCCATTCCTAATGCATTTGTTTTCTGTGAATACCCCTGCTGAATGTGCTCCATGTGTCTGTAAATAGTAGCTAGTAGTAAATAGTAGTAGTCAGTTCATGTACCCTGTTCTCTAGAGATTACGGTCTTTGTTTTCCTCTGTATATCTCTGGGGATGACTTTACAGGTGTCACACAAGAATTCCAAGAAGGAAGCTTAGTTTTTTTAGTGACGCCCATTGTTCTAGAAAGGTCTTTGGTCTTGTTTTATTTTATCTTGTGAGTTTGGTTTTTTAAATACAGCTGTCTCATCTCAACAATTCTTTTTTTCTTTTTTTTTTTTAAAGTTTCTTCTGTTAATAGGAGGCCCTTTACATGTAAGGTTAGAAGTAATCTCTGAACCAATCTGTACAAAATACTCACATAGCCATATCCCAGGATTTATAGAGATGTTCAACAAGCTTCAGTGATCACAGCCATCAGGAAGAGCTTGGAACACTTCACTCAAGCAGCCCAGCTTTCATATAACACCAAGTAAATATTTTTCTGAGGATAGAGGACACTGTATCTTGACTACCCTATCCACAGGACTGTTCCACCTTCATGTCACAACTGAATGGATTAAAAATTTGAAGGAAACTTAATGGAAGGCTGAAATGTATCAGGTATGGCTGATACTACAGTCTTTTTGATATGCCTGCAATATTTTTCAAAGCTAGATTAATCTCTGTGCTTTTATGGCACTCACAGCACTTTCATGGCACTTGTCATGCTGACTGGTGCAATGGGAATTTTACTGGTGTTCTATGTAGTACAGAACCAGACTTAAGCACGGATCTCAGCCCAAATGCCTTTAAGATACTGAAAAGCTACAAATATATGCAAAATATAAATATATACATAAAAATACATGCAATAAATTCTCTGATGATTTTGCTTTACAATCTACCCTTACTTCTTCTGAAGCACTAAAGTCAGTCAAATGAAAGACAAACATGTTAGAAACAAGACTATTAACTCCAGAATTTCTTTTCTTCCCTTCGGGTTCTGCTGAACCCTCATGATTTTAGCTGTAGTTTATTTTTAACTACATCTGAAAATATCTTTTTTTCTTAGCTAGGATCTAAAAAATAGCCAGATTCAATGAATTAATTTAAAAGACCTTTTAGACTTGTTATCAATGATTTCCTAGTTCTCATTGATGATGCCCAATGTGATAACCAATTTAAAAAGCATATGTGAAATTGGTTTTTTTCTGCAGCACTGGTAGTAATCTGAACAGGGCTTTTGAGGATTCCAAGTTTGGATTTATGAATCTAAATTCCAATAAAATCTTTTTGTTGAGTTGGGCAGTTAGACTCTACCTCTGGGGAAAGGAATATTATAAGCCTGGGCACAGGAATTTGGGGGTAGAAATCTTGGGGCAGCCAAACCCGAGAACATTTGAGCTAGACTTTTCTGCTCTGCACTTTATTTCTGTTTTTTGGGGTCAAGAATGAATGTGTACTATATGTAATGTGTGACTTGTATTTCTAAAGCTAGTCAGTAAAGATGATTCCCAGCAAACGAGTAATGGGTCCATCCATTATGCTTCATTATGAAGCTGATTTTGAATGCCTGATTTCTAAGATCATGTATAATGACTTTTACCTTACAGGGCTTTCCCTTAGAGATCCAGATCATTCAAGTAAATATATCTAATATATCTTAATGCTAATAGCAACCTTTGTGGTATGGCTGGTAAATCATACATGTAGCAAAACAAATATATAGCTGTTGGACTTGTTCTTTTTATTTAAAACCTCTAATAGGTATTTAGTCTGACTCAGTGATCCACATTTAGTCATTGAATGTCCATGCTTTGTAGCCTGGATTGCAAAGGAAATGGGAAAAAAACCCCAAAAAAGTTCTTACCCTGTAACATTTAAAAATACTGTTTGTCCAAGAGAGGCAGAAGTTTCAAAGCTACTATGCTCTTAAAAGTTTTTTAGCAGGGGGTGAGCTCCTAATTCTTCATAGAGAGCAAGCTGAGCTGAGCTCACCTCCTCCTTGTGTGGGATAGAAAGAGCAGCTTTCCAGTAAAGGACCAGGAGTCCCAGTGGCTGACAAGTCGAATGTGGCTCAGCATTGCGAGTCCTCAGGGAGGAAGGCTAATGACACACCAGGCTTTAGCGAGAGCACCTCTGCAATTCTGTGTCTGGTTGTGGCCTCCCAGTACAGCAAAGACATAGACAAAGAGGAGCTGTGTAGGGAAGGCTGCTTGCCTGGAGAAGAGCAGGCTAAGCGCAGATCTGTTCAGTCTTCTGCTGGGTGAGAAGGAGCAATAGAGTCATTGAAGCCAACTCTTGTCAGAGGTACAAAGTGAAAGGGCAGCTAGCAAATACAGGTTGCAATTGCAATTTGGTTTGAGGAAAACATTTTTCTCTAAGAGAGTGGTCAAACCCTGGAACAGGGGCCCAGAGAGGCTGTGAATTTGTCATTCCTTGTATATACTGAAAACTTGACTATCAGGCCTTGCATGAGCTCACCCAACTCCAAAGCTGGTCCTGCTTTGAGGGTGGATGGGATCACAGGCCATCCAGAGGTGACTTCCACCCTGCAGCACTCTCTGATTCCGTGTCAACATAGAAGATGCATCAGAACACTCAACCAGGAGGACCCCATCCAGGCTTCAGGAATTCTGCTGCTGCTGCTTCAAGCCCTACAGCTAATTGTATCATTCACTTTGTTATTATACACATGGACATTTTGGCAGCTTGGGAATTTTTACTCTAATGTGCTGTTAACAGGCATACAGACATCCCATTTTTGTGTTTCAGCCAACAGGACAGGAGTCTGTCTATCCACCAGCTGGTCAGTATGCCTATCCTGCTGTTCCTGGAGGATTCTCTCCATCAGGAGGAGGGACCTATCCTGCAGCACCACTGAATGCTGGGTTTCCAGGGGCAGCAGGGTATCCTGCCCCGGGGGGCTACCCTGCTTCGGGGGGCTTCCCTGGAGCTCCCCAGGCTGGAGGAATGCCACCTTATCCTGGAGGTAAGATCCTTTACAGTACCAGTCAGGAGTGATTTCCTGTAACCATTCCCTGGCTCGTTAGAAATAGTCAAGAAAAGCAGCTTTGTTCAGTGATGGGTTCAGGCAGCCAGCCAGGTTGCCATGCAGCAGTAAATACCTGCAGGTGATGGCAGAGCCTTGGTGGTTCTCGGTCACTGCACAGACATGGAGAAACCTGTCTCTTATGTAGTTTTGTTTAATAACCTGGCTCCTGTTGTGTCAAGAAGTCAAGTACAAAATACTAAGTGTGCTAAAGTCTGGGTTTTTTTGTCCCTGGCTCCTCCAGGCCCTGGCTTTGCTGTGCCTCCCACTGGGCCTGGCTTTGGTGGCTATCCACAGCAGCCTCCTGCCCAAAGCTATGCTGGAGGTGGACCAGCACAAATTCCAGGTATGTCATATATAAGAAACTTCAAGCATCCATGGTTAAACCAAGAGACTCCAGGATAGGTAGTAACAAATTAAGCCCTTACCTTTGTTACTTGTAGCTGTTGAGGTTTGTATGCTGTGCACCTCCTGCCACCTTTCTTGACCAGGCCGCTGAAGGGATGATGAGAACCAGCTCTGTAGGTGCTACATCCAAAAGGGATGGCTGTCCCTGAATAATGGTCATGATGTAGTGGTTTAGGTGCTTACCCTTTTTCAAACTGCAAGTATCTGATGAGAACTGTGAAACCCAGAGTCCACATTCAGTGAGTATCTAGCAGTTCTGTTAATCTCAATTGCATTTTTCAGATCTCTGTGTTCACAGTGATTCCTTACATACTGGAGAAAGAGGAAAGGAGAATGCACACATTTGCTTAAAAGCAGTGCAGTGTTTGTAATGCTTTGAGTGGTCAGTTGCTATAGAGATGATTTTCTTTTAGAAAATCATATACAGAGATATACAGAAACTATAGAGATGATTTTCTTTTACTTTAGAGATGATTTTCAGTTACTTTAGAGATGATGTCCTGGAATGTATCAGTTATGTTTTAAAGAAATTCAAAGCAGCAAAACCTTTTTGTTTTATGATTGCTCTGTTAACTCTGGTACTAAGTTGCTATTAAAATTATAAGGAATGTGCATACATATTATGAGAAAAAATAAAATTCCAGTACAAAAAAATAGTTTTAGCTTTTGTACTACCAGTGCTTTTGATCACAAAATGAGATTCCTTCAATCCTTTCTGCAGCAATGAATTCTGAATATTTATTGTTTACATGCTAGGCATTTTAAAATGCACATAACAGCTTTTAAAGAGAGCATGGAACACACATTCTTAATTTGTTTGGGCTATCTTGGCTTCTGTCAAAAATAGCAGAATTTCATAAGGAGAGATCCTTCCAGTTCCCACAGCACCAGTAAGTTTAGTATTTTTAGAATTGCCTTGCTAGTGTACGTACCAAAATGCATCTGTGATTGCTTCTTCCCTTTATCCCCAAGGGAACAAATTCAGTTACTGATTGTGGTAGGTACCATTAGGAAAGAGGTTGTGTGCAGTGGTAGGTCTGACTTTATATTCAGATTAGATGGCATTTCCTAAGAGGAGACCTAATTAATTTCTCCTACCTTTATTTTCACTAGGATTTCCTGGTGGACAAGTACCATCCCCAATGCCTGGTCCGGTATGTGCTGTTTTCTTTTCTATAATTAATCTTATGTGGCTTCTGTAGTTTTAATGTTTTTACAGTTGATTTCCAAAGGTTTCAGTTTTGTTCTGCATCAGGAGTTTCCATCTACCATCAGAGTAATGTTGCCCTGATTCTGTGTTAGAGGAAGAAATGGAGACCTAATGGAGAACTCCTTCTGAAGTACTGATTGCAGAGTTGTGATTTTAATTTGAATTTTTATTGTGCAGATATCTAGTTACGTGTGACTCTTATTTTCAGCCTGCTGCAGTGTTTCAGTGTACCCAGGGTACAATTCAAGCTGCTCCAAACTTCGATGCTGGAAGGGATGCAGAAATCCTACGCAAAGCTATGAAGGGTTTTGGTAAGTAAGAAATAGAAGCTTTAGTTCCTATTGATCTAACTTCTTAATGCCATTTTGTTGTTTTCTTCAGTGTTTATTTAACTATACTTCCCCCCAACAAGCTTTTCAAAATGGCTGGGGCTATTTAGTAGATGAAGTTACACAGAAAATTTGGTGGACTTAAATAGCAGCCTCTTATTATGTAATTATGCCCAAATGGAACAGTAGAAAATGCACAGTTTTGGAGGGACTAATGCACAGTTTTGGAGGGACTATATTGCATTCTTACATGACATTGCCCTTCTGTTTCCAAGGAACTGATGAGAAGGCCATCATAAATGTTGTTGCTAACCGCTCCAATGATCAAAGACAAAAAATCAAGGCAGCTTTCAAGACTATGTATGGCAAGGTATGTTCACTAGTTCTTTGAATTGGGAAACAAACCCAAACTTTCAGCTGCTGCTTTATCTGCCTGGTTGCATTTTAGTCCTGGGGAATGATTTGAGCATTTTTAAAATGCACTTCTTTTGGTTATATTCCTTATGTATTGGGAGAAATCTGGTATAAATAAAACAAATAATAAAACAAAGCTTTACAGGAAAAACAGCACAAAGGTAGAAATAAGTCATAGAAGTAAGTTCTAATTTGATCTTTCTTCAGTATATGATCTATATATGCCTAACACTCTGCAAAGCCCTTTCTGTGTTTATAATTGAACAGGATTTAATTAAAGATCTGAAGTCTGAGTTAAGTGGTAACATGGAAGAATTGATTCTAGCCCTCTTCATGCCTAGTACCTACTATGATGCCTGGAGTTTACATCATGCGATGAAGGTATGGTATTCTTGCAAAGGAAACAGTTTTAAACTAACTTAAAATGCTCATCTAAGAATACCTGGTCCCAGCATTGTTGAAAAATCCACTAGTGTCAAACAAATCCTGGGATTGCAGGGCTTAAAATTATTTTCTGCTGCGGCCCCCAGTTCCAGACAATTTCTGCAGGATTAGCCAATTAGCCAGGGTAGATGTCCATTCAGTAGAGGAGGAAATGCTGCAGGACAGAACCTTGTTCTCTACCACTTGGGCATAATTTTTGCTAGAACCTAGAAAGGGCTGTTTAAAACCATAACCACTGTTTAAACTATATGCCTTTCCCTACTAGGAACAAACCTTTGTTACTGAAAGGTATTTTTGCATTCTCCCTTTTTTCCCCCAAAAAGACAATGAAAAAAGAATTTCTTAAAGTCAGATGATGGATGTCTCTATTGAAATATAAAGACACCATTTAGAGATTAGGTGAGCTAGTTGGTTTAAACTTTTAACTCAGGTAAACTGGTACATCCTGTTTACTGGAATGTCTTGCTTGAGCTACAGCAGCTAGCAAGTAGAAATGAGTAACTCAACCCACGTATGAATGCACACCTTCTAGAGAACGTGGAGCTTAAATGAAGATCTGCCTTTAATAGGGAATAGCCACTCAACCATTTTCAAAAATTCATAAGATTACCTAGAAGTCTCACATACACCTCCTCTCCTATCTAATCCTTCCCTGAATTGAGATGCTTATGCCAGTAAGATCCCTCTGTACACAGAAATCACAATTAACTTTTATTCTGTGGAGAGGGAAGCATCTATAAAAAGTTCCACATTGTGGAAGCAGCCATATTTGGATGGAATACACTTGTGTACTGACCAAAACAGAATTTACATGTGTACCTTTGACTTTAATGATTATTTACCTTCCTTTGGTAAATTTCCAGATTAAGGTTCCCAAAGAATTTCCTTCCTAAACCATTTCCCATTTAACTTTGGCCAGTGTCACTGATGTGGATGTATAGTTTTGGGATGTTTCTCTGAACTGGTGCAGAATGGCATGTTTGAGGAATCTTCATTCCATTTTAAGTATACAGTAGACTTGGTGCTTTCACACTGCGGGGATACTGTTCTTACAATCTAGATTGTATTAAATTTTGAAATACCAGATGACCGCCTTATTTCACAGCTGAAGGAAACTGCATAGGTAGTGCTCTGTAGTTATGCCTTTGTTTTCTCTGCCTACAGGGAGCAGGCACTCAGGAGAGTGTGTTGATTGAGATCCTTTGCACAAGGACAAACCAGGAGATTCGCGAAATAGTGAACTGCTATAAATCAGAATTTGGAAGGGACATTGAACAAGACATCAGATCAGACACTTCAGGACACTTTGAACGATTACTTATATCTATGTGCCAAGTGAGCTTTAATTTCTTTTTTTTTTAATAAGATAACATCTGATGTGTTTAGTCATAATGGCTCCACAAATAGCCTGTGTGTGCTTAGCAAGATGCAGGTTTTTAAGAAATTAGCCCATGGTCATTAATTTTTTCCCTATGATATGATACTTCAGTCCCTCCTCAAGAGATACTTCTTATCTACAAATCCATGATGAATTCTGTGACCTAATTTAGCACCCTCAATTAATATCAGAACTTACGTGGAAATACTGTGCAGATGCAACCAAGTGGTTCCCTAAAACAGTGTTCTACACTGCTGTTAGAGCAAGATACTTTTTATTTTTTTCATATGTTAACTAAGTAATCTGGGTGAAGCTGATTGGATAATCTCTGTGGTATGTAGAATGCCTGTGAGAATCCCTACAAACAAGGTAAGACGTGCCACAGGTAAAACCTCCCCCCCAAGTTACTCCATAGCCTGCTTTCCCTTTACATCACCAGAATTAGGGAGGTGCTGCTGTTGAACTCAGATGACCACTGGAGCTTTTTTATCCCATATCATTTACTAGGGCTCATTCTGTGTTGAAGAATAGTAACTTGCTATTACTCATATTTAGTAAGAAATAAATAACTAATGCAACTTCCCACCTTTCTCTGATCAATTTGCCTATTTCTGTTACAATTTCTATGACACTTCTCTATCTCATTGGCTTCTTCCTTTGTGAGAGTTCAGCTATGCTCTAGATATTTGGTTAAAAGTCAAAATCCACAAGAAAGCAAACCTGGAGAAGCTCATGCTGCTAATTTTTATTTTGATAAATCCAGTAGTTTACAATAACTGACGACCACATAATTTAAATAGTATATTAATCTCTATAGATACAACAGAATTGGAGAGAATGTATTCAGCCTATTCAGCCAGTATGTTTAGCAGTATCCATCCATGCACTGGACAGCAAAATGCCAAAACAACCACCAAAGCACATAAAATGCCATATAAGCCCTACTGACACAAGTGTAGTAAGTGCTTTCTAAAGACATTCTTACTTGAAATAAGCAACTTCTAAATAAAATAGGAGGGAAACCTGAGATATTTCAGGTGTGCATATTCAATAAGATAATTCATTAGTTCGTTTGGGAAGAGTCTTTGCAACTTGAAGCCTAGAAACAAATCAAAAGAAAGCTTACATTATTAAGTAAAATAGAGACTTAAGTACAGTACTTAATTAGAAGTATGAGATGGTTTGTAGGGGTGAAGTTATCTGAGCCAGTGTATCTGCAGTTTAAAGCATGTCCTACAAGATAGGGTTCTGAGCCACTTTTGTATTTACTTCCTATAAAGAATATTAAACCAAAGAGAAGTTGTAAAGCAATGTAATATATTTCAAACTACTTCTCCTTCTGCTTCAAGCTTTGAAGATATATGCCTGGGACCTATGTACACTGCAAGCAGTTAAAGCACAGCTTTCTCTGTGAAATTTCATTTGAAATCTGTTGTCTTTGCATTAAGGGTAACCGTGATGAGAATCAAACTGTGGATTATCAAAAAGCTCAAGAAGATGCTCAGCGTCTGTACCAAGCGGGTGAAGGAAGACTTGGAACTGATGAATCTTGCTTTAATATGGTTCTGGCAAGCAGAAGTTTTCCCCAGCTGAAAGCAACAGTTGAGGCATACTCCAGGGTAGGAGGTCTTCACTGATTTAAAATAAGCTTGGCCAATGTATTTTAAATTAAGGTTCCAGTTGCTACTACATTTCATCATCCACATATTAATCTCATTTATTTGTAGATTGCTAATCGTGATTTATTAAGCAGCATTGATCGAGAATTTTCTGGAAATGTGGAACGTGGTTTGAAGACTATTGGTAAGTTATATTTCTTCCCTCCCCCCTTATCCTTTAGGAATTAAACCTAAATGTAACCAAAGAAAAATCTAATTCAGCACTGGCCATATGGCAAATGATCACATAATCAGAGACTCTGCTAGAACAGAATAAGCTTCAACTATTCAAATGATTCATCTTGCACTTAAATTAAGAAAATAAGCAACCATCATGAAGAAGTCAGTTTCAAATAAGAGAAGGCCACATAGAAACTACTTGTCACTTCTCTGGGAAGGCAGGCAAGTGCTCAGAACCAAGGGTCACTGGTTAGTGCTTGTAGCTGCGTAATTCAGAGTTCTGCAAAAGGGGTTACCGGTGTCACAGAGCCATGACTGGGTGTGCAGCTCTTTAGCAGAGACAGCTGAGCCACCCACACTGATAACCCCAGAGCCAACATGAACCTACTGAAGGCACAGTTCCTTTTCCATCCCCTTCCCCACCACCATCTACCCCAAAAAGCTCAGCTGTGGCTAAGGACAAGCTTAGCAAAATAGAAGACGTTCTTTTGAATTCACTTTTTCCTACTGACTTGTTATAATCAAGCAGTTCAACACAATTCAGCACAATTAACTGATGGTGAAAATCAGTAATATTTATTAGTAAATCTGGAGACACCAGTCATATCACTGCTTACCCAAATGACAGCAGTTCTGTAGCCATAATGGAAAAGCAAAAACTTCCCAGAGTATATTTTACTCGAGTTTAATGGGAAAAATTCAGGTCTGAGAATCAGGTAGAAGAATAGTGGCTTGTCTCGGAGTGTGAACAATGTACCTGAAACAAGATCTATTCTGTAACTACAAGAGTTGCAGAACTACTAGAGAACCTTCTACATTTGTACTTTTCCTAGTGAGATTCTAGCAATGGAACATGAGTAAAATACCTTGTGTCCCAATACCAGCTATCCAAGGAGAAGAACTGTTTTTGAATTACCTGTTTGAGAATTAAGATTTCAGAGAGTTTTGAAAAGCACTTCCAGAGGAGTTAACCGCTACTAACTGTAAGTTTTTGTGTGAAAGAATAACTCATTTGATCAACTTGAAAATAAGTTTAGCTCTATAAACAAGTCCCATTATTCACAGTAACTGGATCTTCACTAAGACCAACCTCTAGCTGTCTACAGCAAAAATCCTGCCAAGTTGATCCTGCCAAGTATCACTATATAGGATACATTACTGGAACTAATTCTAACAATATGCTTTATTGCAGTGCAATGTGCTTTAAATCGCCCAGCCTTTTTTGCAGAAAGACTTTATTATTCTATGAAAGGAGCTGGCACAGATGATTCTACCCTCATCAGAATTGTAGTCACTCGCAGTGAGGTAAGAAATTCTCTCCTGTGTACCAGTCACATGCAGCAGAAAACCATCTACCCAAACCAGCCTGTCACTTAGTCCTCCTTTCACAGGTGTAAAATCATGTACTGCATGAAACTTTTATGGGGCTCACATTTAGATGCATGTGTTAATTAATTTTAAAGGCAGCTTTCACATAATAATTTAATTAACTCTGCCTAGATCGCAGTAACTGCTTGTTTTCCTTTTTAACTGTTGTTGCCCATCTACGTAGCAAGTGATCACCTCCAGGTGAGAAGTTCACCTGTTCAGAGTTAGGACAGCACAATCTTAACAAAGCATGGAACAACTTCTGCACTCTGCTTTGGGAGCTGCCCCTCTATCCTTGGAGGGACCAGCTGGCTTGTTCACTGCACAGGGCTAATCATTGCACATCTCACCCCTGGCATGTGTTCTCTAGTTCACAAGAGAGGAGGTGTGGGGTGACTGTCTAGGATTTAAATCATACACTGTGGTTGAGTTTTCTACTTTTTTTTGTCTTTGCATAGATTGACCTTGTGCAAATTAAACAGATGTTCACACAGATGTATCAGAAGACATTGGCTACAATGATAGCAAGTGATACAAGCGGTGATTACCGGCAGTTGCTGCTGGCAATTGTTGGGCAATAGAAGAGGATTATCTGGTTTTTTGGTTTGTTTTTGTTTTTTTTGAAACAAACTGAAGGACGTGAAACATGCTTTAAGTAGATACTAACTATCCCTGTAAAAGAATAATTTTAAAGGTTGCCTAATCAAATACGCCTTCTTGATGATTCAGTAAGCTTTTTGCACTTACAATGCCTTAATTTACAGCACATAATATTCTTTATTGTATAATAAAAGATATATCTTGTCTATTAGACCCTAAGCCTTAGTCTTTCTGACCCAGATAAAACCACTTCCCCTCCACTGGATTCCTGCATGCATCTCTGTGGGAGTCAACTGTTTCAGCCACATGAATCTCCAGCACTCAACAAATTTCCTGAGATACCTAAACTGCTGAACTTAGTGTAGAAGACAAAGCCTGAGGCTATCATGTCAAGCATTTTACACCCCGTCCCCTTTTAATGTGTTTCTGTCATAATGTTAAACTATGCACTTGCATGTTTTTCAAGTCACAATACAGTGACAGTTTAGGGGCCTTGGCAGAATCTGACTGTACACACCTATTAATTCCTTAAATTAGTGGTTAAGTGTAATGGTAACTAAGGCAGCAATGGAAAGGGGAAATCATCTTGGATCTGATTCTGAAGTCTCTCCTTGTAAAGGAGTGGGTTATACAGCACCTGATCAAGCAATAAAAAAGCATTTATTTAATGCTAACCTGTAAATCCAACCCAAAGCAGTTGTGACCTACACAATATAAATAGCTATGGGAATGTTTTCAAAGGATTTAAAGAGAACAACTTTGAACAGCATGTTTGGTTTTTTTATAAAGCTGCAATGAATTTGTCCCCAGCCATAAATTTAAGAGAAGCTTCAAGTCCAGCAGTAATAAGCAGTGTGTTCCTTCAGCAATGCTTTAACAAGTAACAACTGTATTATAGGACACCCTCACACAAACAGCACAAACCTATTTCTAGTATCATCAGACAAAAGTCTCTAGGGCTGGTAGAGCTGATTCCAAGATGACAAACCTTTCACTCTGCACAGCATGAAAACAGAGGTTTTTGCACAGCAACAACAGATTACCAAGTGTATCATACAAAAAAAGCTTATGTATTTTACTTATATCAGTTGTCTGCAACCTAAATCTGATTTTAGACTATAAACTTTTTCTGGTACTAACTGAGAAATACAATTCAGCTGGATCAGATTAAGTATTTCAAATACAAATTAGATGGAAGATGATTTGGAGAGACTAGAAGACATTCTACTCTGTACTGCTTTGGTCATCCTTAGTGCAAGTACCCACTGAGATAGATACACATGTGTTTATATAGACAGCTATCTGTCAGTAGCTTTCCTAGCTTGACCAAGATTCTCATAAGCTTTGGTTTTCATTTATTTGTTCCTCAACAATCTTCCTTATATATGAAGCATCTTAACACTTAATAATTAAAACATATTATTGCATATGTGTCTTTTTATGTGACCGGAAATCCCTACCAATTCACTTGTCATTCAAAGCAGAATATTCATTAAATCTGGCTCATACATACTATCACAAGAAAATGAACAGATGAATAGGCTTCTATGTTCTATTCTATGTGAATGTAAAACATTTACCTGTTTTATGGCAAAAATATTTTCATTACATGCTAACAACAAAGAATTGTTAAATGGGTAGCAAGAATTGAATGATTGACAATGAAATTTTAGCAAAAAATAGGCAAGGAAAGACTGAACAGATACTGTCTATCCTGCCTCTGAAAAAGCGTTAATTTTCTACCTAACTTACGTAATAGTGCTTTCAGATTAAATATTAGAAAAAAACCAAGCTGTTAAGAGGGTCTTCCCTCCAAAAGCATTCAGACTCGCACCAGAAGAGACCTCCCTTTCTAAGAGAAAAACAGCCTCAATCCCAACCATCTGGCTTTTGGAAAGGGGGCCAATCTTCACAATTCAGGACATAAGATTAAAGGAACTTTTCCATTTCACAATTTAATTTAATAAGCTTTGAAAGGAAAGCTGTTTCACACTATGATTTTGGCAGGTGAAGGTGTTTGTTTGCCATTGAACTGGATATAGGTAGGTTCTGAACTCGGCTGCTCTTCCCCGTTTGGCTCAGCAAGTGGCAGCACATTCCCTGACAGCACAAGGCCCTGCTGGAAAATAACGCCCCCAAAACCTGACCCAGATCGGTCTGTACTTCTGCTTCTCAGTTCCACCAACACACAGCTACACTCCTTGAGGCAGTCAGAGACCCCAGCCCACCTCTGAATCTTCACTGATGTTGCCCTCCAGGTAAGCACACCAGAGATGATGGTGCCACCCCTCAGCTCAGGGAAGAAGTGACCCACACATGTCTGCTGAGCCCAGGGCAGGGCAGGGAGGCACTGACCACTCCAGCTCAAACCAGGAACCTGCCATACCTCACAGCTTTTGCTACCTGTCTCCTTTGGCTGTAAAAGCCAAGCCTTCTTCTCTCCCTACCCAAGAACAGACTAACGACATATAGGTGACTTATTTTTTTCTTCCCCTCCTTAAAATGCTGAAAGCATAAAACAAGTAATGCAAACTACTTACAGTTTTCTGGGAGTAAGGAAATAATTTCTTCTCCCAAACAATATAAGAACTAGAGACGGCTCCAGACTCCACCTTACAGAAACACAGAAAATGAGTGCCTACTTTACAAACAGGAACACCCCCAGACACAGCCCTGTTACCTGACTACTTGCCTAAAAGGTGACAGGAAAAACACAGTATGAGAAATCAGGCCAACAACTACCCAGTGTATTTTCCTTTACTGCAGATCTGCCTTCATATCTGGCAAAAAACTATTACAGACAATGGATACTGCAAGGGAGTCCTTACAGCAAGAAAACAGATACTGCAAGGGAATCCTCACAGAAGTGAACATCATTGCTGCTGGGCACTTACTGCCATACAAGTATCAGAACCAGTTCTCTCCAACTACAGTGAGGTTTTTCCACACAAAGATTGTATCTGTATTTTCTTCATATACACAATTCCAGCTACTCGAAATCCTCATCACAACCAAGATCTGAGTATCAAATCAGGACAAATACTTTCTTGTGAGGTTGTGACATTTTCTACTAGCACTTAAAAGGAGAAAGGTACCATCACCGTGTTCATCATAAAATTTCAGTTGTACTTCGTAATAGGTTTATGTTCTGCTCTAATATGACACCATATGCAGGTTGTACAGCTCGCAGGGATAGGAGTGCTTCATAAAAAAGCCAAAAAACTTACCATTTTTAACTTGATCTTCTGGACTCAAACTCTGAGAAGAATTTCCAATTAGAATGCATCTGCAATAAAGTAAAATTGAATATTAAAACTCCCATTACCAACAGTATGCCACTTATCTTAATTTTCATCCTGTTCAGCAGCTTGTCCTTAGTTTAAAAAGAATATGCCAAAAGGCTAATTTGTGTGTCTGTACAGAGGGCCAAAACAAACAATTTTCTCCCTCTGCCCAAAAAGCAGCCCCAACACACTTCAGTAGTCAAATGTTTAGTTCAAACCAACATATGAAACACAGCTATGCATAAGAGTCTTTTCTAGAGTCCACTAACACTGCTCTGACAAGACTGTACAAATCAAAAATGGATGTCTGGTTTACCACACGCAAAATATTCCTGAGAGAGAACTCAAAAGCAAAAAATAGCAGCAGGAATAAAATTTAAATTACACAGTGAGTGTTTACATTCAGCTAGTTCTCTGCAAGCTAAACCTCACCTTTTATGCTACTTTTTTGAATGGCTTAAATATTGAAGACTATTTCTAAACAATTTGCAAGGTCAGATTAGACCTACGTATGCCAAATAAAACCAATACACAGTAATAGGAGCCGCAGCCCATGCACAAAATTTATTGTGTGCTACTGTTTATAAAATACTTGAATAGTTTGGAACATGCATAGAATTTCCAACTTAGGGGTATGTACAGATTGTAGTTTATGGCAAAGAAAAAAAAAAAAGAGATGAACTCTAGTGACATAAGTTTCAAGTCGTGTTCCAGGGGATGAGAAGGACATGTAGCAAATGTCAAAATATATAACAAAGTACACTGGCAATCAGTACAGTCCATTATTTGTGAACAAATTAGCACAGGGCTTCAATTTTTATTTTAACCAAGCAGTCCTGTAGATACCAAAATACATGCAGTCTCAAGTTTACACTTTCACTAATGCCTTAGCAGTTGAACATAGCACTTGCTTACGCGCTGATTTGCTTAAAGAAAAAGTATGTCCAATACAGGTTCAGTTTCCTTTACAGATTTAAAAATAATAAAAAAGCTTGCAGCTATTCAGCCCAGTGATTGTTAGCTATTTATGCAACCGTAATACTCACAATAAACTAAAAGTACCTATAACATCTAGGTAACCTATAGATGTACATCATAGGTCTATATATTAAATATTTGCAAAATGAAAACATGCATACACAAAATACAATGCCAAGCTTTACAGACTTGATATGAATCAAAATTTACTTAAACAATGTACAAAGTTCAATTAAAAGTACCTTAAAATTAACACTTCCATATTTTTCATACTTTTAAAATTAGTATATATATATTTTTTAAATTCAAGGTGGGGAAAAGTCTTGAAAAAGCTGAGCAAAAAAGTTTCTAAATTAAATATTTTTTTAAATCTGTGTTCAAGTAATAAACATTCCTACATAGAAATCTTCTGATAAGCTGTAACTAAAAAATACAGTGAATACAATATAGAATTAGCAACATCTAAAGGAGTAAACCTGAGGTCAGCATTTTACAGAATGACCAACTGAAATGTTTTGGCATTTTTTCTGTTATTTAAAATACAGTTTTTGCAGCCTCAGATATTTTAAGACCATTCTAATCTATAAAGACATATCATGAAACCAATGTCCATTAATAAATAGTTAGCTCTTAGGGTTGTATTTGAAAGTCTGATTTAAACAAACAAACAAACAAACTACCTCTACTGAAAGAAAAATCCCATTTGTAAACTTAAAAGTGTTGACAACGTAAGCATAAGATGCTAGTCTAGGTGTGCTTTAGTGAGAACAGTCCGATCCTTTCCCCAGATCTCTTCCAAAGCTGCATCAGCCAGTGATGGATGTTTGTGTGAAAGGGTGAGGCACAGGCTCCCAGGAGGTTGGGTCACCGTGTAAGAGAGGGGCTGTTGTCTCAAAAGCATGATGGTCTGTCTTCAGTGGGATCAAGTCAGATGGTTTTCCACCTTGTGTTAAGTAGTCACTTCAAGTGATCCCCCTATTTCATTTGTTGTCACATCAAAAAGCGGTAATCTAGGAATTCTCAGGCAGGACATGAGTGAGTAAACCAGAAGCTGATGTGGTCACTATGCATTGTTGTTGCCAGTTCCATTGTTTCCATTGGCATTTGCTGTGTTTACAGTATTAATACCATCTTGCTGAAGAGCATCTTTTCTTGGTGGCATTCTCTCATTGATCCTATCCAAACCTTTTGCTTCTTCAAAACTGCAGATTTTATGTTGCGGAGAGAATCCTCGTATTGCTTAACAAAATGCAAATTTGATATGTCAGTAATGGAAAAATAAGTTGAAAGCATATATTTTTTCTAACAAATGATGTTTAAAAAAAGATAAAAAATCAGCCAAAGAAACTTATGGCCTTGCAACTGTATTGCTAAAAGGTTCTCTAACCTGCTTTCCTGAAATGTTCACGGCAATCATTATTTCAGTTCGTTACAAAAAGAACAAAGTATGGCAAATATTCTGCAAGCAGGAATCAAGGGGTTTAAGCCCACTTGATTGCTTCTGCATGTCCCTGGTTGGGCCAGCTATCACTGCTGCGCTTTTGCTGCTCAGCTCATTGGGCTAATCTTAACATCCCCCTTCTCTTCAGGGCGACGTCAGTAAGATCTAAGCAGCACAGCAAGTGCAGTGGAGGCAAAGCAGCAAAGGGTTACAAAAGTAGTGGCAGATTTACATCCTGCACACACACCAACGGCCTGATCCTGCAGTTTTCATGCAGGCAAAACTGCAGGATGTGGTTCACGCTGTGCTAATCATGTGGATGATGGAAATGGACACAACCACAATCACCAAGTTAGCACTGTGGTTCAACAATGGCATCATTTAAATACAAATGTATTTAAAGTAAGCATAGAAAATAGGTATTATTTTGCTACAGATTATTTTGATGAATGAGGTCTGTAGTTGAATTTACACCTGAAAATGGCTGACCACATAATAAGACTGAAGCCTTTGGGATGAAATAATTCTTTGGAGATTTAAGTACAGCTTTCCACTCACAACAACAGGACCTCTTGCAGGTGTGTGTGAGAACAGAATATGGCACTTGTTTATATTTTTGGAGATCTGACTTCCTTAATTAAAAAAACAAAGAATACAGTCATTAAATGGTGCTTTGCAACTAAATCTGAAAAACCCCAAAGGTAGCTCTCTCAATGGCTATGCTGTTTGTCATTCACTTAACTGAATTCTGAGCAAGAAGAAACTAAAGTCTTTCTGAAAAGAAACAATCTGAAGTTGAATACTCTGAACCAAATAATTTGATTGCATTTTGCTCAATACCACTAATAGAGGACGTATATACAACTTATTTAGCACAGAAGCCGTAATAATCCATTGAATTTAATACGTTTCATAAATACTAGAAATAATTTTGAACAGTAAATTATATTCAAAATCTATAGAAAAAAAGTTATACATCTTGCACTACCAGATATCACAGGAAGTTTTAAAAAAAGTTCAAAGCCATTAAATATATTTTATGAGAAAAGGCATGCATGAACAACCCTCCTTCCACATATAACATTCCCTCCCCACAATCAAACAAAACCTTCAGCTGAATGCAGAAAAAAACCACTAAACACTACTATTTTTAAGAACTTCAAGACAACATCACATATCACAACATGCTATTATACAAAAACCTACAGCATATTCTGTAAAAAAAAACAAAAGGAGACCAAAAACCCCCAAGAACTGCCCTAAAATATTAAAGATAATCATCATCCTAAAGCCAGAAATGAATGTTACATGTAAAATAGATGAATCAATGCAGTTGATTCATCTCTGCTTGTGCAAGTTGAAAATAAAACACACCCACACAGAGTACTTTTGAATTCCCTCCCAGACACCACAGATCTCTGCCAAGGGCAAAGACTCTGATCATACCTTTTTCAGCCTCAATTGCCTCTACAGTGGCTGTACAGAAGTGAGCAGATGCATGCAAAATGAATGAGAAAGATGAAGAGTGTAATATCGCATAGCAGAAAAGGCAATGATCAATTTAATATAGTATGCTACGCCAGATTAGATTACAATTAGTTAAAATGACAAATTTTTGGGGGACTGTTTTTAAGTCTAAGTGAAACTTTTCCTGAATTTTAACTAACAGAGTTTATCAACTAAAAGTCCGTCTAAGTAACACTAATGAACTGATGTTATTAACTATACATTCCTGTAACTTTTGGTTGTCATTTTTGTTTTGGTTTTTTTTTAAGACAGCAACAGAAAACTTCAACTGATGTTAAAGTTGTGGTATGGTTTAAAAAAAATACTAAAGATTAAAATGCATTAGTGAGTTTCATTAAATTACCAGGAAGGACACTATAAAAATAACACTACCAGCATTCTAATAATAATAAAAAATTACTTTTCTCTTTAGCTCCCTGAAGTTTAACTAGTACTTCAATTTCTCACAATATTTTAAGCTAAAATGGGCATCTCTGAGAACTGAATCATGAAATTTAAGCCAAAGAAGACAAATCTAGGAAGTTAGTTAAATCTGCACATTTAAAAAGTCTCGTGAATTGTTTTGTTGAATCAACAACAAAGTCTACAGCAGGAAGAGGTCTGGATCTAACATAGTCTTAGTGAGTGAATTAATGTGAATATGAAGAACATCTAGCTCACTAGCTGTTTTTCTAACTAAATAACTATGACAACTGCTTTGATTTCTTATGTGTAAGATCCTTCCTCATAATTTTAGCTCTAGATTGCAAAGCTTTAACATAAGGTTATTATTATTACAACCTGAACTGCAGCTAAGTCAATCATGGTAACAACTTTTTACCTCCTCCACTATTTGCCATGCCTCTAATACCATAATTTCAGAAATACTGACAAAAAGTAGCTTACATAGTAGTAAACCTACTTGTGTAGTGCTTCATACATACTGTTAACAACAAAAATCATGGCAGATTATTCAAGCAAGTGCTGGGGAAAATAGCTCTATAAGAAAATAGGGCATTAGATGAGAATAGAATTCTTTAAAGAGATTTATTACTTCTCATTTCCTATCCAACAAAACCAATCACCTACACTATGCCTACACTATTTTATGTATGAATTGCCTACACTATGTTTTAAGCTCACTGTTGCATAAGATTCTAATTTTCACTGAGATAGTTTAAAAAAAATTGGATACTTGCATTATGTAAGTATCCAATAAATACTATTTTATTTCATAAAATAATATTAAATACTTAAGGAAAATGCAGCATTTTGAATTTCATATACTGCAATTTCCATGGAACAAAAAATGAAAAAATGTTAAAACAGTTCTGCACTTAAATCTACAGAGACAAGGGCAATTCCAGAATTAAATCAAAAAGCCACTTAAATGGATGCTTATTTATGTTTACCTTAAGGGAAGGAAACTTTCTCTATTTCTAAAAAAAATTACTTTAAGAATTGCTTTAGAAAGTCACCAAATACATAGTTGCAAACTATAATCAATTTGCCATACAAATATAAAACTATGTAAAAAAACCACCTTTTTCCACCATTTTCTGTTACCTGTGGAGTCTTTGTTTTCAATCTTTTCCTGAAAAGATCACGAATACTGATTTATCTCTGCAAATTATGTAGCTTGGTCATGAATACAAATTTCAATATTTACTCCTAGTTCAAGCTATTTGTAGTACTACTATTCCAAAAAGACCTTGGAATATTCATCACAGTTAGGAAAAAGATAATTTTCAACTTGACATAAAAGAACAAACTGACTGGAAAATACAAGCACTTAAAAAACCTGTAGAGACTCAATTTGGAAAATAATTTTGTTGGATTCTCTTTTGCAGGTATATCTAAATTAAAATTTTATTCTCTGTAGACTATGATAACGTCAAATAAATACTGGATCATATTAACAGGTAATTCTGAAGTCTTTGCTCTGAAAATTCTCAATTGAAAGCTGATTTTAAGCAACAGGTTTCAATGGCATTTCTATCCTTAATTTCAGCTCTCCTCTTGTTTTACTTAATGGATGGATGTGATAAAAAATCCTTACCAATTTGCAACATAAACACAAAAAACTATCTGAACTGCTTTCTGACTAATAGCAGAGGCAGTAGGTCAACTGATGTCCATGGAAGTACTTAAATTTTTAATTTAGATTTCTGTTTAGTATGTTGCTGAATAAAGCTCTAAGTGTTTTGTCAGTTTTTAGCAGATGTTGGCTCAATTTGGAAACTAATTTTATTGAATTCCATGCACAAAATAAGTCACTAGGAAATGTTACTTTAAATAACAGTACTTAATATTATCTTTATTATTTCAGCTACTATAATGCAAGCACCAAAATAATAAAAAACAAATTTACATTAAAAAAATTAGAAATATACAAAGGCCATGATTTCCCAAAGTCTGTTTTTATCCTAACACATTAAAGCTGTCAAATCATAGCTTACTTTTTAGTATAAAAATATATCCATATATTCATGAAAAAAGAAATCATACATTGACATCTCCCATAGGATGTAGGCTTGCATTTTTTTCCAGAATTATGCTTTTGAACTGAGTTGTCTTTGTTTAAGCCCTTCACTGCAGTCTGCATTTGCCATTCCCCCTGGGCTGCTCTATGCTGCAGTGATTTGTCCGGGTGCTGCCTGGAGGGATGACAAAGCCACCAGGCAAAGCCACCAGGCACTGCTGCTCTGAGCAGGAGGAGGAGAAGGGCCAGCAGCTCACAAACACAGCAGCTGGGCTCAACAAAGTCCTGACAGAACAGTGGCATTTGCTAAGACCCACTATGGAAAATGTTACTGACATTAAGAACTATAATAGGTATATATGCAAAAATTGCATATGTGTGTATATCTATTTGCCCTGATAAAAAAACTTCAGCCCCGCTCTCTAGAGAAATGTAAATATACACTCCAATTTCTTATACCTTTCAAAGCTGCTTATTGATTTAACAGCAACCAATGTGCCACTGAAAAATGAGCATTTGTAAGCCTGAAACCAGGAAAACCTAGGGCATACTGGTCAATTCTGTATATTTTTAAGCCAACAAAAGAACAGAATAAAAAATTACTTCAATTAATATTATGTTCTTTTATTTTTGCAAGCCTAGACTAGTTTAAATTATTGATAGTATACTGATCAACATAGTACAAAATACTTCAAATTAAATATTTGTAGCAAGAAATATATACTATACTATCAGTGACTGTATTTTTGTCAAGAATATAAATTCTCTGATACTACAATGGTTTAGAAAATGGTCAGTTAGTGAAGTTTTATTTTATTTTTGGTTTACTGCTACCTTTGCAATTGAACATTAACCCTAATTTGAAAACTACTCTTTTAAGACTGAAACAGTAACATGCTTATCAATAAAAAGAAGTTACTTCAGTTTAAGAACTAACAGTTGGCGTGATTTATTTTGAACAATCAACATGACTAAAACAAATGAGGAATATTAATGGAGTGCATCAGGGAATATTGCCATCAAAAGTTCTAGTCAATAGAAAACCCACACCCACAAAAATCCAGAATGGATTTTGCATACTTTCCAAATGTCCCACATTTTCAGTAATGGTAGAAAGTCATATGCTTTATGTAAAAAAAAATTTTCTAGTCAGTTTGATCCTCTCTGGTATTTGTAATGCAACATGGATAAAAATTTGTTAAATGAGTGAGAGGAATGCAGACTCATTTTTAAGCATAATAAAATTTCTTATTAAACAATGAAAATTAAAGCTAGAACATATGCTTTTGGAATAGTTGAATGGATTAGGAAACATACACCATTTCTTGTTATAGACATTCACAAAACAATCACATACATACACTGGACATATAAACTTACTTGTAGACATTATATGTCCACTGAAAAATGATTTTAAATGTGACATTTGTGTTTCAAAGCTATTAAAAAACAGCTTTGATAGTTCAATAGAAAATGTAGTGAAAGGCTTTCAAAAAACTATATAGAAAATATAAGGAATTCAAATAAACAGTCTAAATCATGAAATGAGAAAAGCAGCTACTCTTGGAAAATAGATTGTGTAAAAAGCGGTATTCACATATCACAATCTTTCAATAGTTATAAAATTCAGTGTTCCCATACTAAAGTTTTATACTTCCTAGTAAAGCCCGAAGGTGGCCAATAAAAAGTCTTTGAATATGTTAAGAGTGCTGCTGATATGAAGTCCAGTTTCAGACTGGTGTTTTTTAGTTATTCACCACTGTGAACAGAAAACACGGACTTCATTCTTTTAATACACTTGGTACAAGCTCATAGCATCCTCCCTAATCCTAGTTAATCATTATGGGCCTTGTGAAAAATATGATCCAATGATTCAACAAACTAAAAAAAGAATAAAAACCTTTTACAAAATATTCAATGAGCCAGATTACAGGTATATTTTGTATAGAGTTCTTTTTATTTTCATGCAAAAAAAATATATGCACACTTAATAACACCCTTTTATTTTGATTTATTTACAAGTTTTAAATTCAATCCCTTTATTCTCAACTGATTTTATAACAAATGATTGAATATTTTTCAAGTACATTGTTGTTGAAAAAGCACAGACAGTGTGCAGCAGCAAATGCAGCAAACCTCAAAAACAAGGTGCTACAACATTGCTTCTACATCAAGAGACAGACAAGTGTCTGGGATAGTGGTTTAATTTTAACACTTATACAGACATACATCTATACCTAGAGAGAGACAGACAGATCTAAGAAAGCAGCTACATCTGCAGAGGAAGGAAACAGCATGTTACAAGGACAATTCAGGGAGGTCAATTATACATAGAACATTTGACAAACAACATAGAGAACAAACTTTGGCATTAATTACCAGGGTACAAAACATAGCACATTCCAATCTGTCAATGGAGTGTAATATGGAACTATGCAGTCTGTAGCTGTTTGTTAATATTAATATCAACAAGTATTTGTCATTGTCAATGAAAATACTAACACAGCTATAATAAAACCATTTTAATGGAGAGCACACAAGTAATGATGCAAAATTACACTGCCATTTTTGTATCTGTAATGATTAAATGCCTCAATACGAGATCTATAAGGTCACCTCACCTGAAAAATTGTAAACTAAGGAAGCTCAGAGTCTGAAAAACATAGCTTGACACTGCTGAACTAGTTGGCTTTTAGTTTTATACCCTGGTTAAGTATCCATTTCACATTGCCTGATTAACACATAACACTATGCTTGTATCAGCCGCTAAGACAAGAACTGAAAAGCATAAGAAATTCCCTGCATGCATTATGTGTGGTGTTAGCAAAAGAGTGAGATGTGCCCCAGTCCATCTGAGGCACAGCAAGTTGCATAACATCATTACCACTTTGCAGGGTCTGTCGTCCTCCAGCCAACACTCCACTAGGTAACATTCCAGTGGGAGTCAAACCCTTGAGTGTCAGCACACTTTCACTCTCCTCCCTGTGTGAAAAAAACAGTAACAAAATCTTAAATATCCACACATGAGAACTTGCATTTAGGTAAAATAATGGATGGGGAAAGGGAGAGCCTAGTTTTGCTGTGTTTTAGGTATGTCAAGACTGAATGTAAATTCAAATTCTAACAATCTAAAAGGCGAAAATAGTTCTATTCCATACCAGTCTTTCCTCTGCCTAGGAGTTATAAATGCTGGCTGCTTCTGAACCACATTCTGAGCAGTTATTCACATACAGGTTCATTAGCTTTGAAATGAGCACTAAATGCTTCATGAGGTACAGAATATATCTTGCTACCATAAAACAATCCCCAATTTTGTTTTAAATGTCTCTACCTTGGGAAATAAGAACTTTAAAAAATTACCCCTATTTGAGCAATTATGTTCTGTGGAAAACCAGACATTTTGGCTAAATAGGATGATGAAATCTCTACATTTAAAGAAGATGGGGTATTTTTTAAATACGTGAAAAGAAACAAACTAAACTGGAAACAAAACCACTCTACTCCTCAAGGTCCTGGTATGTCAGAAATTTTCAGAGTCAGTCCTGACCGCCTTCATTATACCCATTAATTCAGTCTTTCTATCTGGTATTGCCTTTCCAAGACTCTTCGTTAACAGCAGGACAAACAACATGTATACTAAAGATCACGTTCTCCAATTTCTTGAAACATGTCTCAAAAATAACTCAAAAATATTCTTCAACCAAAAATTCCATCAACAGCGTGCTCCAATATGCCTTACAAGATTCTGATGCACAGTGATCTCCCTGAAAAATCTTTGGCATTTGTTATCCTGAAACAGAGATGTTTACCTTGCATATGTAATAGGGGTTAAGGAATGCAGAAATCATGCAAGTACCTGAGAACAGAGAAGACTCTTGCCATCTTGCCAATCGCACGAATTTTGTTTCTGATTATTTCCTTCCGTGCGGCAGCTGTACCTACTTTCAATAGAAGAAGAAAGAGTCTCAAGCTCATGATTATTTAGAAGGCCATTGTTTTAAAGTGCATCGAATTTAACACAACTGTTTAAGTTCAGTACTCTTCACAGGAGGTCAGTACCCAAACACTTAAGGGCACAATGTTAACAAATTAGAGCTTCAGAATGTCAACAAAACCACCATCACCTCTGTGTCCACAAAATACACACAAAAAAGTTTAGATTGTTCACAATGATTTTCTAAACCAAGTAAGCATCTGAACTACCACCACTACAGTGTAGTAACTATATTAACTCATTTGCCTAAATTTTACAGTTTAAATTCTTAGTACGGACATGTACTAAGAATGTGTATGTGTGTATATCAACACGTAGGCAAGCAGCCCAATACAGAAGCCAAAGAGATACTAAAGCCACAAAAAATAAAGATTTTCTAATTGTTACACAGCTGTTCAAGAGAAAACAGTAGTTTCCTTGTTTTTATGTCAGCTACCCAAAACACATCTCCATGAAAACCCCTCCGAAAATAGACAAGCAAAAAATTGCAGTGGTACCTTTCTCATCACTTAAGTCTGTATTCCACGTCATCTTAGGTTTGCAGCATTTGCAGAAATTACAAATACCAAAGATCTGGAGTAAATACTGCACATACCACAGGGCAGAGTGATACCACTTGTGACAGACAAAAGTGAAGACAAAACTCTGAAAGGAGGCTTGTGATTAGGAAGGAGAGCCACCTTTGCCTGCCTTGGCATGAAACCGGAAACACCTTTCTCCAACACCCTTCTCCTTTCTCTGGTTTGTTTCAATGTATAAAAGTCATCCTGCCCCTCATCTTACTTTCCCTTTGCCAACTCCTCAATTTTATTAAAACGGTAGAGGCAGATGAGGAGATATCAAAACCAAAATCCTTACTTCTCCTCAGCCATTGGAGAAGGAGAGCATTAATCACATCAAGGTAATAGTAACTCAGTCATACTGTGAATTGAACCACAGGGGACCAAGAGTGAACAAGCTCAGACAGGTCTGTTAGGTATTCCAGAACTCTTTGTACCGTGTTGTTCAGTCTTGGGAGAAAGGTACACAATAAGAAGCTGCCAACTAAATTGCAAGAATGTAGAAGAGAGGACCACAGAAGAGGGCAGAGGAAGAGCCACACGTCCAAAATTTGCCTACTTGCATTCAAAAAGGGAGCTGTGGAAGAAGCTGCTGTCCATCCCTGCTCACTAGCATGGGGCTTCCCCATGAGGGTACAGACACACAGACACAACAGTCACACTTCTCAGACCACAGCTGCAAGGACACAGGCCTTCTGTGGCACAAGAGTGGGTAGACTTTCCACCCTGAACACCATACCAAATAAAATACAAAAGATAAAACATGTAAGGGCAAATAACAACAACAAAACCACACAAGACAGAAAAGGTGTAACGACAAAAAACAGGGGCAAGAGACAGCCTTCGTAAGAACACAGTGACAGAATCTTGGGGTATGACAAATACCTGCCAGTCCACATAAACAAAGCAAAAAAGCCAGGAACTGCTGAGTAAAGTTTTTTTTAGACAAAGTTACAATTTTAACAGACATCAAACTAAAAAAGTGACAAAACAGGTGGCTCAGGAAAAACTTGGAATAGGATAGTATGAAACATTCCATTTTTACTGAAAATAATTTCCTTGAAATCTTAACTTTAAATTTTTAAAGTGTTAGAAACATTTGCTTTCTCTCTTTGAACACTACTGAATAGCCACTTGAGAATCCGGAATGAGAAGGAGACTCTTTTAGAATTTGAAAAGCTCAGGGCTAAGGGGGACATCAAATATTTCTCTTTAAGTTTCTCAATTTTCCTTCTACCTACACCAACTGGCAGGCTTTACTGATGCCAAGCTGGAATGTGCCAACTGGAAAGACTTCAGGCAGTGCTAGTCCCTGCGCTTTAAAATGAGAAAGGTTGCTTTGGGGTGTTTGATTTGTTTGAGGGGGTTTTGTTTGTTTGTTGGGATTTTTCATTTTTGGTTTGTTTTTTTTTTTTTAAGATGATTTCTCATTGCCCTGGCCCTCCAGAAGCAACACAGCCAAGGCAAAAAGCCAATGGCATTACTCCAGGCTGCAGCACTGCACTAATGTGGCCATTGAATCCCGGTTAGACAATGGCATCTGCTTGCAGAAGAATGTCTTGATTACACCCTAAATTATACGAGATATGACAAAGAACTTCCCCATTTCCCATTCCCAATGCCTGCAGAAGAAACAAATTCTGAAATGCTGACATGTTATGCCCCAGATATAACTTTTGGAAACATGTCTAAAATCTAATGCATTCCAAAGTATTAGAAATATTCTCTAGAACCAACAAATTTATACAGTGAGAAAAAATATTATTAGGCAAGTAGTAGCCAGAAGAATATCTCTGTACAAAACTATCTATCCTGTGATTTCTGAAAAACAAGTGACAGACCACGAATTTAAGTTAGTAACTAGGCTTCTTTTTACAATTTGCATCCGGCCATCTTCAAAATTCACAGAGAATCAAAAAGTACTTTTTTTGACATCTCAGTTAAGAAGACGAAATGTACTACACAAACCAGATTTTGGAACATTTTATAAACACATTCCATGCACAACCTTAGAAAAACAGCTCATGAGGAAAGTATTAAAGAGCAAGACAGACAACTGAAAGCTCCCTACACATGCAGGACCAAAGATAAAATTTTAGAAGTAGATAAAAGAATGAAATTCTACAAAAAAAAGAGGAATGAAAAAAGGAGGAAAAAAAATTCATGCACAGAAAGACAGATGTCTTGAAGTATGACTTCTCATAACAAAATACACAAGTCTTTATAAAATTCCCATTAAAATGGTTAATAATCATAAAATACTACATAATAACTCTCAATAGAAAGGTATTTTCTCATTAATACTTTATACTGTCAGGTTCTGTGAAGTCATATTTCAAAACATTCCTACTCTGTCTGGTCTGTACCTTTTTTATTGCCATATATGAGTCGCTCTTCAGATGGAGAGTCCAGAAAAAAAGGAAGTGAACGATGGAGAAAAAGGTGAGTGAGACAAAAAAAAAGATATTTAACTTGGCAGTGGTAATAAAGAAGGAATGGAGAAGAAATATGAAAAAAATAAAATGGAAAATTGCAACACTTGAAAATGCATTCATCAAACAAGAAGTGGAATTGTTGAGAATATTTAAAATTTGACAAATAACAAGTGAATGCTTGAAAGTCAACAGTTAAAAAAAAATCCAACCACATAGAAAGATAAAGCATAGACAGTACCTAGGTGGCATAAGAGATGCATCAAGCAAAGAAATTGTTAAAGGAGACAGAATAATAAAATAATTCAAATTAAGGAACTACAGACAGGGCATATACAATCAACCGACAACTGCAACTACTCTGGCAAACATAAATCCTAATGCTTCAGAATACCACTACACCCTGCTTGGTGCAACTGCTTTATGTTCTGTGTAGTAGATTTACTTGCATAAAAAACAGGAATTGACTGTTGGCAGGATCATTTTTGAGACTTCTTCCACGTTTTCACATTTTTGGCAATCATCTAAATAGCAGCAAAGTTGAAGTGGCTCAGAACCAATGCACTCCAATGGAAAACACACAGCTGCTTAGCACAACACTATTCTGCTATCATATTTGAACACCGTAATGCTAAGAAAGGGCTTGTGTCTCTAATGTCTTTATAAATGATCTTTTCATGTTCCTCAAAGGCTGCTGAAAGTTTTCTTTCTCCTCCCCTGTCAACAACAATTCACCAGATCAGGTCTGTTACTGGATGAAATGAAGCAAGTCTGAAAAATATTTAGGTGTGACATTAAGCACTTCTGTAAAAAGCCCAACAAAACTAAGTGTGATATGCTAAGTCTTCATGTCAATGTTGCTTCCTAATCATCATGCTACAAACCACTCTTAACAATCTACTGTATCACAGTTTAAGAGACAAAAAGATGTTGCAATTCATTACATGAATACACATAATACAATGTACATATACAGGTTGTCCTTTAAACTCAAACGCAGACTTACACTTGTATTTCAGACTTTATTTACAGTACTTTGCCATAAAAAATATTGTATCTGATGTCTCCTACATCAACCGTTATTGAAGGGCAATAATTAAGAAATTTAGTGTATTATAATACATTTAATCTAAATAGTAGCAAAGTAAGTTAGTATGTTTCAAATTTTAAGTGCCAACATTTGGAGAATTTCCCACTAAAAGTTTGTTTTATATTGAAATCACATATGAGGATTTGCAAAAAGTTTGTTTTAAATAAAAATCACATGAGGATTTGCAAAGGTTACTATTACTGCTTCTTGATCACAAACAGAAACGCAATTCCCTTCTCTGCCCCACCAAAAGCATTGTTTTCTACAGAAAAATTTGAAAGCAATTTTGTTCAAATGCCAGGCAATATTACACCAGTCTAAGTTAACTATTGTTCACAAGTTATCATTAGGAAGATTTACGTATCTTAAAGTAAACCCTACCGTCAAATTGATCTTCTCCCTCTGTCATCAGCTCATCATCAGAGCAAATGCTCAAAACATTCACCAACATTTCTGTTACTGTATAGGAAAAAATAAATCTTAATTCATTCTTTGTAGAATTTAAAATATTTCCACGTACACAAGATATAGCTAGTCACCAGCAACTCTAGTGAATGAACTTTTCACACCACAGCCATTGCTCAGCAACCTCATTTCAAAATAATTCTTGATGTGAGCTGTCACAGAATTTAAAAACCTCAGAAAAATAAGCAGCTATAAATTATACAACTAAACACTAAACAATCAAACAACACGAACACTCCTCTTACAAGGAGTTCTTTTAGATAAGAAGACTTTTCTTGTAAATTAGTAGTTTTACATTAAAAGTCAAGTATTTGAACAAGTTTTTATGCAAAATTTACCTAAATATGAAAAATTTTGATTGCTCAAATTCAGGCTTGAACTGAAAAAGCTATTCTGACAAATGCAGGCATGTAGCAGAAGTACACAAGAATAAAGATATTAGAATATTAAATGTTATATATAAATATATATAACATATTTATATAAATCTAAGTATCTGTTTGTCTTTTCAAACTCCCCTTAAATATATCAACACAGTCGATACAGGCTTTTTGAGACAAGTTTGTGTATTTTTTTTTTCTCCAGGAATATTGTTTTCTGCCACTCAATCTTTGTGACGTATATCAGACTCTTTCTTAAAATATTCAAACCTTCCTCTACATGGAGTATTCAGAAACCTATCCAAAAGGCAGTGGGTTAAAAACCCTGTAAATTGCTGCCTACATTTATTCATTATTAATTCATACAACCCCAGTTGCATGAACCCCACATAGCAGTGTTATCTGCTACGGTTGTATTCTTCATTCTTGGGAAAGAGTTACTCTCTACTGTAAAAAACCCCCAAATTATTATGATTTTGATCTGATCAATGCAGACCAGACAATATTGACATTAAATCCTTCATCAAAAGTGGAAACATGCATTTGTCCAAAGGCAAGGCTACCTACAAGGGCCATGACTCCAGCAGTCTGAAGCACTGAGCAGGGCAGTGAAACACTCAAACACTGTTAAATAAGTTGCTGGATGTCATTACCAGCAACACAACAAAAGCAAAATACACAGTATCAACCATTTGCTGTTGAAAACATTATCTACTGCATAATCAGGCAAGAGAGATATAAACCAAATCTTCTTTCAAATGTTAGGTCCCTTCATTTAAACATTAAAAAAATGGTTGAGTGAGTTAACCACAGTAAGAAGTGTCCAAACTATTTGCATTTAACTGCTCACTAAAGACAACATAAGCAAATCTAGAATCCTAGGTTTTTATGTCCTTAAATACACAACTGCAGGAAACCTAAAATTTTTTTAAATTTATTTTATTTGAATTAAATTTAAACTAAATTAAAAAGAAATTTTCAAAGAAATTTAAAGAGCTCTCCAGATCTCTTTTTACGAAAAGAGCAGTTCCTGTCATAGAAGGATTTTAAACAGACCCAAATAGCCTCTAACCTCATTGCTTGTCAACTGAGGACTACTTGGGGCCCCAGTGTCCTAGATTCAGAGTTATCATCTCTAGAGGGAAAAGGAAAAAAAAAAAGGAGGATCTGTGCTAAATTATCTTTTTTACAAGAAAAAATTATAACTGAAAAACTTATCTCTAGTGAAGGTCAATCTGTTATATCTATATAGGAAAGTTAATGAAATTTTACATGAACATCTCAATATAAATTTATACCTATAACTACACAGGACTAATAATGCACATAACTTAGCATCCTGTAGAATATGAACAATTTAAATATTAACTTCAAATGCAGTTCAAAGGTACTACTTAACAATGGAGATGTACACCCCCAATGGAAATTATAATTTCTGTTAACATCTTAGCTATATTAGATGCAGTTCTAACTACCTTGACTTAAACAAGAAAACAACAAAAAAATAATGCAATTCATCTTTCATTGGTAAATATATTTAAAAAACCAAAAATCCTCCCAACATTAATCTGGGAGAAACAGAGATATTAGTTGATGCATAACATCTACTAACCTTTTTCTCCAACAAATGGCAAAGACCATGTAAAAACATCCATAAAATTTGGTAGCCAGTAAGGATGAGGAGAACAATTGAACTGACGAATATTCATCACATTGTTTTCATATTTTAATACAGCAGCTAAAATGAAATTCAGACATTTTGAAAAGAATGTTTAAAACCTTTGAGTACTACAAATGTAAAGTCACAGGCTTGGCTTAGGTCTATTTATACTTTAGCCTAAATAATCCCAAAGGTATTCCATTCTCTTTCTTTCACAGTATTTACAGACAGGTAACTAATGGAGCACTTTGGATTTTTACTGTGTATGTTTCACTTTAAGGTACTGTTACATGTCAATACAGGTCTGTACTATCCTATTTTAGATCTACAATCAACAAAGATTTTTAAAAGTCCTGAAAAGGTATAATTTCAGTAACTTTAACAAAACTAACTCAGAACAGCAGTATATTCAGTATATGCAAATTCAGATTTTATTCTTCATATGTGTCTTCCCCTGCTATAAGCCTGGAGTAAAACCATAGACATCTTGAAGATGAGGGAAAAGAGAAAGCATAAAGAAAAAAGACAGAAAACCAGAAGCATTCTAAAGCTAAACAAGCAGTTGACCACATTTTTCTATACTTACACTTGCATCAGACTGGGAATAGCTCATGTGAAAAAGGGTTCTATGAACACAGTATCCATAGAGATGGTGAAAAAACTTAAAAAGCCAGTTGAAGATATTTTTACTTCCTCTTTACTTTGCAGTCAGTGAAAGTAACAAGAGCTCATCTTTTCCTGTATACAGTTATGCACCCTACAGAAATGGTATGGGCTGGGGGTGGTTCTTTATAGGTGGGTGGAAGAAAATGCAATGTATTTAATAGAAAAAAGGTGTTGGTTTCAAAGGAACGTTATTTGAACATTTGGAGATCATTCATTCATCACATACTTGAAATGCCTTACTTTAATATCATACTTGAATTTCAGCCGGCTTTATTTTTAAATTCTGTTGTTGAACTTTATTCTTATCAATGAATAATACTAATTCACAGCTAAGCTCTTCTCTGTTATTCTGACTTGTAAATATTTGTCCACACTATTAAACATGCTTCTCCTGTTCAACTCTATATTAGCAGAGGATGGACAAAAATGGATTTCTTGTTCTATACTTCCATCTATATATTTCCAATGGTGATCAGTATTTTGATCACTACTTGCTCTTCCTTGATTTCCCATATGTGGCCATTATGGGAATTACAATCACAATTAAGATGCTCAGATGCCACAATCCACAATGTAAACCACCTTCCTAGCCCACTAAAGACAATCAGAGGAGTGAAAACTCATAGAACAGGGATTGGATTGCCTGATTGGATAACACCAGTAGATTTAATCACAAGTACTAAATAGCAACAACTTTCACAAAGGAAACCTCTGACTACACTTATGCTTCAAAGTACTCCTCTTACAGGAGGTTGTCATTTATGGCTCTTCTTTATAACTTTCATTATTAGATTTTTTTGTCCTTTAGTTTCTTAATTGGCAAAAAGTGGTTGATATTAGATTATGTAGTTAGACAATTTTATTTTATTATAACACACAATTGCTAATAACAAGTTCTTACCTTTATTATTGTAGACATCCAGGTAATTAGGTGCTGAAAAAATTGTTATTAAAGATGGGAACCCTGTAGTTTGACTTTTCCTGTACATTCTATAACTGTAAAACCAAACAAATTATATTACATCTTACAGCAAATAAGCAATTAATTTTTATTTTACATTGCGATTATTTCCTTGAAAGATACAAAGTACTCACCCTGCATCTTGTGCTTCATGTGCTCTAATGATTGACAACAAATTATTATTTTGCAAAAATTCACAAACTGCTGGATAGCTGTGAAATGAAAACAATTATGAGTAAAAGATATCCTCTTAAAATGTTCAGGAAGAGTCAGTACTAAAACACCCAACTAGATCACAGCATACTCTCACCTATAAAAGTAGGAGCATCCTCTGACTGTGTTATGACTGAAATGCTCTGGTGAATTTTCATTTCCAAAATCTTCTGAAGGATCTGACCACAATAAATCACACATTGGTCCAAATGCTGGAGGCTCTTTGAATCTATCTAACTGTTTAGGAAAAAAAAAGGCAACAGCACAAATACTCTTTAAATATTAAATTATTAAGTTTTACACATTTGTTAACCTACATATCCATCAATACCAAGCATTTTTAGAATAAATCCCAACCATATCAAAGAGAAGTAGTTTCTGTATAGTTTTTCCTCTCCTCCTCATGAAATAAGGCACAGGCATGCCAAAAGAACCAAACCTGTTAAGAGCAATAAGATTTATTAGTTGTAAAAAGAAGGGAGATAACTTCCAGACTGATGGATATGTGTAATACAAGGTCAAGATACAGACAAGGAACAAAATGGTCCTTTTTCATGCACATGCCACATCTACCAATCTGGAGATACTATCAGGAATTAGAAAAGAGAAACAGTACAGAAAACAGGAATTATAAAAGAAAAGCATGACTAATTAGCACCAACTAGAAGAGACTAAATATGTATTACAAAACAACCCTAAAAATCCAAACCAACAAAAGAAAAAAAAAACACCCTGAAACACCCGTCTCCACAATGGATCATTTAACAATGTAATGAAGATGCAACTGGCCCAGCTGTCTAAGGTTTTTCATACAAGCTTTATTTTTCCGCTCTCTCCCTGATGTAATGGGCCATAAGAATTTTGGCAGATTTTCTCTTGGTTTCTCTCTTGCTGCTTCTTTACTGATTTTCACTTGAAATGCCTATTTTAGCAGCCTGCAACTTTCCTAGTAACCACAGTCAAAAGGGGCAGAAGTTAAGAAGCAAAGTGCATTTGTTAACGTAAAAGGAAAATGCCCTGCTTAATTAAGTTACAGGCAATCAATCTCTGATGTCCCAGAAATGAAAGTAGATATCCCAGGTTCAATGTAAAGTTTATTCGGTCTTTATGTAGCTGGAGTTTGTTCACAAGATGATTTTATCCAAGAAATGTAGGAACGGTTCTTTGATGGACAGTGCATTTATCTCACTTCACTTCCCATACCAAAGAAGATGACTTTGATGGTACTAGAGAACACTTAACTCTTCATGACAGGCTCGAAGGGAGGTTTGGTGAGCACCTGGTGAATTTGAGTCTAACGGTCCATAGGAATCCATTCAAATATGGAACCAGCAGTAGTGCCAAGCTCTCTCATGCCCTGGAAAATCAGAGCTCCCGAGGCTGCCACCTGTAACATAAGTGGAAAGGTCCAGATCTTTACAAATTCCTGCCAGATAATGGTAAGGCAGGTATTAACTGAAGTTGTTGTTGGAATTTATTCAATATTAAAATCCTGTGGTTTAACATTTCCCACACTGGATGATAAACCTGGTATGGAGTATTTCTTCCAGATTGAAGAAGTCAGTCCATCAACTTCTGCAAGTACCTGAATTTCTGTAGATTAAACCATCAAGTTTCTAAACCTCCAGCAATAAATATGGGTCCAGAAGCTAATAGAGGCATTCACACAAGGAAGTTTCAACTGTTTGCTGATTGATGTTTCCTGCAATACAGAAGGCTGAAAGTCTAGAAAACATTTCTAAGAATTTTTCTTTCATCTTCAAGGATTTTCCTTATGACTTTGGCCAAATCAATAGAAGCATTATAAATAAAAGTTTTGGCTGCCTGCAATTAACACATCTCTCTCCCAAACTAATTTCTCATAGCATTGAAACAATAATGCAGCTATTTCCTGAAGTAATGTCAGTTTGTAAAAAATAAATATACTTACATACACTTAAACACATACTACATATACTTACTTACATACACACCAAACCAGTTTCTTCTTCACTAGACAGTCTACTAACGGGCACGGTTTTCAGGATATCTCAAAATTTAAGGAAATGTCACTTCCAGCTACCCAACCCAGACTACATATATCAAATCAGAATAATCAGTTTAAGGGCTTCTCTACTATTGGCACAGCAAGTAAGTTAAAGGACGCGAGTAAATTCAAAACACCTGTTACTGATTTAACTATTTCTGAATGTGCTTTGACTCTAGCAAAACAGAATCTCAATACAAACTGGCTTAACATTTTTCTAAATATAATTAAGGTAACCGAGAAAGACAGTTTTCAAGAATAAGAATCAATACACCCGGTGTTGAAACAGAACTAGGTAGTATATTTTTTAATATACTGTAAAACATTTAAATCTAAATTATTTTCTAGGTACTATGCAGTCAGGACAACTAAAGTGACATGCATTATACCTCCACATGGATGTTCCAATTCAGAAGCACCAAAACCTGAGAGTCAGATTAATTTACTTTTGAGGCAGAGGACCTTCACAGAAGTTTCACACACAGACACTAGTTTTAATTAATCTGTCCTAATTTTCTTGAGAACTATCACCTAATAAAGCCTAAAGAACAACGTGAAGGCCAGTGAAAAGTGGCAGTCATCTTACATATTACTGAACAAAAGGAAATTTCAGCAGGCCACAGAAAGGAAGCAAGGTATTACAAAGACAGATTCACAGTTGTGCTGCCATATATTTCAAGGCAATTTGACCAAGTCTTGGTATCACCAAAAGCTAAACAAAAGAGTGAGCATCTGTTGTAAATGAGGAAAAAAAAATTTTTGTCTCTCTTTTTTAGAGTCCCCATAATCTTACCTGGATACTTCCTTCTTTCTAAAATGCTAGGTTTAAAAATGACAATTCCTGGCATTTTGTTTCAGTACAAGTCTTGGCAGTGTAAATGAAATCAACTAAACATCATCTCTAAGTTGATGGACATGTGTCTGAAAGAGACACTCTTTACCAAGACAATCAGAACATTCATGGACTTGATATTCAGAAAATAAAAATCAGATTACTGCAAGTTTGACAAACTTCCATTTTGGCAGAAATATGAAGCACCTAGAACAACCTTTCTGGCTAGGATTCATTGTCATGCCTAGTATGATGGCAGTCCTCTTCTGGAAGTAAATTTATGATGGCAAAAATAATAATTTAAATTGCGTAGTTTAATCGCCTTCCTTCATGTCAATACTGATGAAAGACTTCATCCAGAAGAAACTGCACCCTGCATAGAATTTTTCTTTTTTTCTTAGGTGATTCCTGCACTATTTATAGAGCTGTGATTTCCCTTTTATGCCAGAAAATTATGCCCTTGCAGCTAAGATCTCTCCTTAGTAAGAACTTCTGCTAATAAACCAGAAGGCCTGGAATATTACACAGTTGTCTTGATTGCTTACAGAAGTAACTTCACACACCAGACTTGTACCCCAAGTATAGGATTTTTTCCTAGATATAAAATGAGCATTTCACACCACCCATATAATTTAAATACATTTAAAATATCAGTGCATGCCAAGCTCTAATGCAGCTATTGAAGCCACCGCCAATCCATGACTAGTGCCTTTTTCAGGTACCAGATGATTATTTAAAAACAAAGAAGGCCCAAGGAACATTTCTATTAACATTGCCTTACATTTATAAATGTGTTTTTCATCAGAACAAAATACAATGCAGATCTTCATATATGCATATAAACATTTCAGCCTAATGTAGCCTTGAACATTATAGAAGCACATCTGAAAGTACAGGCCAAGACAAGAGAACTACCTTTTAGTTAAATTTACTTGACACTTTGAAACCTGATCAGCTGCAAGACTGAGACTAACAGAAAAATGAATCACAATCCTGTTATGACAGTGGCTTTCCAGAGTGTTTTTCCAGAATATTTTTTCTTTACATTACTTTCCAAAAAGCCTTGACCATGCTTCTTTTAATCTATATAGTGAGAAGTGTTAAGTCTTTGTGAGGATGGTACTTAGTCTCTTTGCTTTCTTACTTTCCTTTCTCTGCACAATGCATTTGGATTTCTGTACATGTTAGTATTTGCTTTGACAATGCAATGTGCCTCAGTACATTTTCCCACTTTCACCACTGATCTTGTAAATACACTTCCTCTCTGTTTCTACCATTTTCTTCTCCTCTCACATCACTCTACTTGGCAGTGTAATATCTGTAAGTGAAATAAACTGACATTTGAGGCTCTGAAATGGTCCAATCATTACAAAAAATCCCTAATGAATAAATACAGTGAATTAAAAAATGAGATGCAACGGGTCTGCCTATAAATTTGAGAAAACTGAGAGGTAAAAAAGAAAAACAAAGCACAAATAAAGGAGAAAATGCTAAGAAAATGAGAAATGTAATTAATGAAGATAAAAAGACAAAATAGGCTGCAATATATACTTTTATATACTATAAAAGCAATTTAGGAGCATGCTTTTACTTTCTCTCTGACATTTAGATGTTTTTACAAACAGGCCCCCATGTACTTTCTTCCATATGTGGATAAACCACATTTTTTCTTCCATCCTTACCTATAATCCCAAAGCTTTCTTAGAACCACCTACATATATTTTAAGCTGAAATCATCTACATTTTAGCTGTTCCTAATCATAACAGGAATGGTTTTGATTTCCAAGTGCAGCAGTCAAGATGTCAGCTAAGTTAACCTAAAGTCTAAAAGGAGTATGCAAAAATGAAGGCAATGGAAAATTCCATTTTGATTGAAAATTCCCATCTGATACAATCTCCACCTGACAAGCTATCCATGCAAGTAGAAACCATGTTATTAGAAACAGATACCTCATGTCATCACAATCTTCTGCCCTTTAAATTGCACACCATGATTTAGTGTTTCCATTGTGTAATTTTAAAAAAAACCTTTTAAATTGTTCTACTAATATACTCCGCACATTCACCACAGTGAGAAGTACTCCCCAACTGTTACTCAAATGCCTACCAAATCTGCCATTTTAAATAGCAATCTGAATTTCTATGAAATACTGCAATATCTCACTTTGTCAAAACTAAAATCCACATACTTAAGACATTAAAAATTTTTCAAAGAAATTTGAGAATAACTGAAACATGACGTTAGATATAGTAAACAATTTTAAGCCTACAATTAATTTCAACAAGTTTTCTTTCTCCTGGAAGCCATGAGAACATTAGCTCTTATGTATAAAGAAATACAACATACTATTTTGATTGGATATGAAATTCTTCACATGTACTACCTGTCTCAAAAAACTATGTGGGGATTTTGAGGTTTCTTCTTTGTGTGTGTTTTGTAACAATCACAGCTGTCCCAATGAAGTCTACTAATGGAAAATGCACTATATAATCCATGAGATTTTAATTATGATACTGCTTAGCCTACATTTCAGCTCCTGACTTACACTTCAACAAGAGACAAGAACAGAAAATATACTGACAACTTCATAAAGATGACTTTGTATAACATCATATAAATATCTCTATTTCCACTTATTTTCAAATACACAAAATACTCACTCTCCTAATGTCATCTAGTGTATTAATTTCTGGTGAAAGTCCACCATGAACACAAAGAAACTGTTGGTTTAAGAGAGCAGCAAGAGGGAGACAATCAAAAGCTTCCATACAAGCATCATAGACTCTTTCAGAGTACTTTATTTTACCTGGAGGGAAGAAAAAAGAAATCATTAAAAAAATCCATAATATATGGATGAAGTATTCTAGTGGATCATGGTTATAAGAATATAAATCAAAGTGAATGCTTAAAAAAACCCAAAACAATGAGTATTTTGGGGTTTAAATGAGCATTTCCAAACACCTTAACAGCAAGCATGTTTCTAAGACATATCTTCTTCCAGAACTATAAACTGTTTTCACTTCTTCTGTTATCTCAAGTGTGAAGAAACTATTTTTGTTTAAAAATAATCATTGCATTATTTAATATTTTTATACAATTATACAGCATACTTCAGTGTAAAATACTACCAAGAAATCTGTGAATTCCCATTTACAGTGAAAAGCTAAGAACTGATTATAGATTATATCATTTTTACCTACATCAAAGAGGGTTTCATCAGGCCAAATGATCCATTTATCAAAGGATCTATACTTATACAAGCCTTCAAATGGAGAGGTAGCTTATATCACCAGAGTTATCCTACTAGTATAGCTGAAATCAATCCTCCAAATGAAAAAATGATCCTATGGTAGGGAGTTTTTGCTAGCTTCACAACACTGCTCAGTAAGTTACTCTGCACTCCTGACTACAGCAAAATTATCTACCTCTCCAGGACTTTAAAATCAAGATTGTTACATCAAAATTTACTCCATAATGTATATTTACAGCCAGCTCTCTTCTTGCACTCCAAGGCCACACTGAACTGCAAGCAATTCTGCAGAAGTCAAGGGGCCCCCAGATGTTTGCAAGGCCTTAATAAACTAAGAGACAAATATCTCTCAAGCACAATGACAGACTATAGATCAGCAGGTTGGAAGTAGCTAATTTTACATTCTTAGACAGTACTTACATTCTTGTTTAAAGGTAAAATACTCTGTTAGGTGTCTGCATTCATGGTTGCCTCTCAAAAGAAACAATGTGCTTGGGTAAAGAATTTTCAGGACCCATAAGTACAGCACACACTGTTGAGAAAACAGGATAACCAGTAAAATATACTAGTTTATATGAACTTTATTATTACTGAGAAATACTGAGTAACGATGTTAACAGTTTCAAAAAGCAGGTACTGCTTAATGTGCCATTTTAAAATAGCACTACTTCCCCGAATCCAGTTCTGGACATGAGTTATGTAAATTGCTTATTTCTTTTCCTAGTAATAGCCACATAGAATGCTGAAAAAAATTTATATTTGCTGGATATTCAATAATAAAATAAACTCAGTGGAATTAAACTGTAGAACACTTTCATCTAGACAAATACTGTAAAAATAGGATACAATATATGGTTCTAAACACTGGCATAAGAAGAAAAGCAGACATTTATTAACAGAGACTGGAAAAAAAACCCTGACAAAATAAATTCCCTTAAGGTCAGATACATCACTTGGATATAATTTTTAAACTACAAATGGACAGAGTAAATAATTCTTTCCCCAAACACTGGGGAAGCTGATTGCTTTTTCAGTGTACAAGCAGCAAAGTCAAAGAATTATAATAATTTCCCATCTATCATTATTACTGCAACATCAGCAGCAAATCCTCAAAAAGATAAGAGCTAAGAACATGCATAATTATTTCAGTTTAGTGTCTGTTACCACGCAGCAGTCCTGAATGCCCAAAACATATTTCATAAATTTCAAATTTAAGTCCTGTATTTTTTACTGAGCACAGAAACCTCAAAACCCCACAAGTTTTGGACTTCATTGAAGTCACCTGCAACCTGTTATTACCATTGTTCTTAATCAATACCAGTACCTTGAAGCTACCATTACTCAAAGTTATTTTGCATAGAATTGCAGAGTACATGAAAAAGGAAGAAAACAAATGGACACTTGAAAAAAACACTGCAAACATTGAGAAGCACATCAAAGACTTTTATTGTGAAGTTTAGTTAAACTAATTACTGAATTTTTATCTTCTCAGTAAAAACATGGAAAACTAATCTTTGTTCAGAAGTCTTTTTAAGTGTAGTGGTTGAAAAGCTTTCATACCAGGTTTTGATATATTAACATACAGAGCTGATATGTAAATGCCCTTTTCAAGGACAATTAAATTATTTGTAACCATCAAAAACAGGCAAAGATCAAATTAATAAATAGGGAATGTCTATTGAAATTTTTCCTTGAAGATGACTTTGAGGCAATCGCTCTTGCTGCATCTCCTGTTGGTCTACCATCTCTAACAACCCCAAAATGCATTGTGCATGCCTTTCACAGCACATACCCAGACATTATCAGAACTGCAACATTTTAATACAGAAACGAAAGAACTACATTGTGACTTGCAAGACACTATTTCAAATGGCATGCTATTCCCTTAGATTTAGTATCTATGAAGAGATCCCAAGCTGAGGCATTTCCCAGGCTGGTTACAGAAGAACACTTAACTTAAAAACCATGCTCTGAAACTAATCTATGTGAATAAGTGAATATCTTTGAAATGCAGCACACTTAAGAAACAGGCTGAAAATAAAAAAATTATTTTAATTCAAAGTAACTGAAAAATTAATGGCAGAAACACAGGTCATCCTTAGGGAACATCTGTATTTGCTCTAAGAATTTTTGTAAAGAAAAATATTAATAATTATTAAAAATA
>VXBC01001003.1:18356-32997 GCA_013399945.1 Ploceus nigricollis | reverse complement strand
GCAGCCGCTCCACTCTCTCTGCCTCTTCTCGCAGGAGAAGGACTAACTGTGCTCCCTGCCTCAGTTTCCCAGTGGGGAAGGCGCTGGAGGCACCCCTGGCGGCGGGTGAGAAGCAGACGGAGAGCTGCGGAGAGCGCTCCTGCTCCCGCTGGCTGCAGCCCTGGACGTGCAGCGTGGGTTTGGGGCGAGGAGTTTATTGAGCTCCGAGCGCGGGCTGCTCAGCCGGGGCTGCAGCTGGACCGAGATGGTTTCCTGCCTGCTGCCGTGGCTCCTGCTGCAAAGCCTATTTTTATGTGTCAGGGATTCCCCAGCACCCCATCAGAAAAAGGACATGGCCAACCTTTCCCAGCTGTGCTCAGACCAAGGCTCCAGCCCTTTGGCAGCAGCTGCTGACCCGTGAGAGGTGGGGATGCACCCCAAGGCATCCCCACCAGTAAACCCTGTTTACTGGTAATGCTGGTGGGCAGGGGGCCAAGCCCTCGGTGCTAACATCACATCAAGGGAGAGGAAATGGAGTGAATAGTCCCTGCAAGGTGGGAGATGACAAATACCCAAGAAACTCTTTCTCACAGCAAGATGCTCGTGCAAACCACATCCTCTGCTCCCCAAGCTGCTCTAACAATGGTAAGAGGCGGCACAGAGGCCTTCTCACTCCTTTCCCTCCCCAGCTGCAGTAAGGTAACCACAACCTTATAGGCTTCTTCTATAGGGTTCTCTGGGATTTCTGTTGTTGCAGAGAAGATGGACACATGCCTCTCACTGTGTGGAAGGGAGGGGACAAAGCAGTTTGTTACCTTCAGCCAGGAGAAAAAAAGCAGAAGGCAGGCAACTGTGGGATGCACAAGGAGGTTTATTGGAGAAGGCAGCATGGTGGTGGGAGAGGAGAGGCTGACCCTGGCTAGTGCTGCCTGCAGCTGGGGGCAGGCAGAAGGAGACTTTGCCAGATTCTTTCCAGCTCTGGGCTGCACACTGGGGGAACCTCTGCCTCTCTGAGCCATGGGCCAGATGCCAGACACCATTTTTCTTACAGATCATCCACACTCCTTGCCACCTCGGCCATCAGGTTGCAGGCAGGCTTGTGCTTCTGCCAGTGCTGCAGCTGGCATGCCCTGCAGAGGGGGAAGCTGCTGTCAGGGGCACTGGAGTCACATCCATCCCTGGGGGCAAAGCAGCAAGAAGGACAAACTCCAGCAGCACACCCCTCTGGGAGCTGGGACAGAGCTGATACAGCCCAGCATTAGACCAAGAGGGGGTGGATGCGGCCCCAGTCCTGGGGGTTAAGAAGGTTTAACGCTAGACCTTGGCAGATGGTTCAGGACCAGAGATTTAATTTACTGCCACCATCCCAGCTGCCACATCCCAGCCTGTCACCTGCACCCACAGGGTCATGGGTGCTTTCCTACTCCTGCCCCACCAAGGTGGGGAGGAGGAAGACAGTGTCACCACGGAAAACCCAGCCTGTCACTGCTGTCGCTGTGGGCAGAGGCAGCTCAGCACCTTGCAGCTGCAACACAACCTTCACCAGCACCTCCTCCCCCAGCAGCCCAGCACATCAGCCTCCCCACAAAATTCAGAAAGGTACATGGCCAGCAGAGAGCTAGTGGTGCTGAGCAGTGGTGGGACCCCTGGCTTTCCTTGGCCCTCCCACAGCATTCTGCAGTGAGACCTGTGGTGCTCTGGGGAGCACTGAGGAGCTGCAGAGGGGCCCAGGGGGGCTGCAGGGGCCCCAAGGGGGTGGCAGGGCTCCCTTACCGTGTGCAGTACCACTCGTTCCGGCAGCGAGAGCAGCGCTTGGCTGCTTCTACACCACACACCCTGCAGCGGGGCTTGTCGGGGGCCAGAGCCTCCATCATATCCAGGCTGTAGGTCTGTGCCCACCTGTGCAGGCAGAGAGGGGTGAGGCTGCTTACAGGGAATGGCTGACTGACAGTGAGCTGTCCCTGTTGCACCCTGCCACTGAGGGGACATCTCCAGCCAGTGCCACAGACCCCTCTGTCCTCCCAGTGCTGAGCTCCAGCCCTGCTCATGGGGATACTGGTCCCACTGGGCACTCTGCACACCTGCTCCAGCCTCACCTGCGTGCCTGCAGCTTCAGCTCCTCCTCAGTGGGACTGAAGGCGTGCTTCACCTGGTGCTTGGCAATGGCCTCCCACTTCCCTGAGTTTTTCTTGAGGATATGGTCCCAGATGACAGGAACCTGGTGGGAGATGCAGGGCAGGAGGAAGAGGTGCTAACAGCCTGAAAAGGGTGCTGTGGTTTGGGGAGAAGGCAGCCAGCCCTGGGCACAAGAAGAATGGCCCTCCAGGAGGGCGAGCAGAGGCAGAGGTGCAGAGGTGGACAGGGTGTGTTTTGGGGTATGTGGAGGGGATGGATCCACCCGCCAGCGGGCATTGAGGTGAAACAAGGACCCATTTGGGGTCCAGTTGGGAATGAGTGCTCAGCCTTGAGGCCTGGGCTGCTGAGAAGAAAGCCCTGGGACCTCAGTACCCTGCGTGTGGCAATGGCATGAACCCCGTGCTCCAGAGCCATTTGTCTGAGCAGATTTTTCCGCTCGTCACTTCCCTGAAGATGAACACGCGGGGAAGGGCTGGCCGGCCAGAAGGAAACATCCCAGCCAAGAGCAGTGCGCCGCGTTCAGGCTCTGGAGGGGACCATGCTGCTTCAAACAGCGCTGCCTTCTCCAGCAGAGTAAAAATAGCCAAGGAAGGGGAGGAGGCTGCTCTGGGAGCAGCCAAATGGAAAAAGGCCGTTCCTTAGCTTGGCTCAGCAACAAGGAGTGAGTTCACCGCTCTCTGGGCAGAGCAGGGAGCCCATATCTGTGCTTCCCACTGCCTCCCTGTGCCTGCCCCCGGGCTCAGCCCCAGCCCTTGGCAGGGGCAGGAGCAGCACCGGCACAAAAGCAGAGCTATGGAGAAGGGCAGCGGCCTGGGTGAGGGCTGGAGGAGGTCCCCAGCATGGCAGCTTCTTGTCACTGTGCCACCAACACTCTGGCAGTCAAGGCCCGGGGCATGAATCCATGTCCACCTCCACCCTGATGCCATCCCCAGCCACAACAGCTCAGCTTGCCATTATGCAGCTTCCCCAGCTCCAGCTCCCAGCCTGGGCCATGCCTCCAACTCAGCCACAGCCACCTCTGACAGGGCACATCACCATCCTCCCAGGCCATACAGCCAGCTGCAATGGGGACAGCATGCTCCCACTGGGGACAGCGTGCTCCCACTGGGGACAGCGTGCTCCCACTGGGGACAGTGCAGATGGCCACTGTCCAACAGACCCATCTCCTCCAGGAAGCAGTGTGGGAGCCTCTGGCAGTGGGGAAGAGCCTCTGTGCTCCCAGGTCTTCTCAGCAGCCTCTTTGCAGATCAGCCCCCACACTCAGTTTCTCCCCTCAGCTCACAAGAAGGCAGTAGAAACACATAAAAACACTTTTCTCCAGAGATTACCACTGCATGCATTAAAACCCCCAAGAACCTCTTGGCTGTTTAAATGCCTTCATGGCCTAACTCCCAAAGGCCCAGACACCAGCTGGGACCAGTTTAACTCCAGACTCTACGTCCAGATCATTATGTCCCTCTGTACACAGTGTGCCAAGCAGCCTCAGACCAGGGCTGTAAAAGGGGACTTCCCTGGGGAGTCCAGAATTCAACAGGAAAACACTGATAAATGTCAAATGAAGAGTTAATTGTCAAAACAAGCCAGTGCCTGTGTCTGTCCCATGCAGCTGCCATCCCAGGGGCTCAGAGTGACCTGGAGAGCTGTTTATAACCCAGCATTTATGCTTTTAGATGTGATTGCTTGGCCACCACAGGGCAGGACAAAGCTCTCACGTCAGCCACTGGCAGCTTTGCTGGCAATAAGGGTGTAACTGAAATGGGTACTTGGCTGTTTTTCCAGGGCATCATCACTCCAGAGCTGAGCTTGGTGGAAGAAAAAAAGGGTAGGGAGCCATCAGACTTAAGCCAGAGCAGCTGTAGAGGTGAAGGAAAAGCCACAGGATACCTGCTCCAGGATGAGATCCTTTTTGGAGGGAGCAGGCTCTGTCACTGCGAGGTAACTCAGAAATCTCTGCATCTCCACCAGGTTGGGCAGCTGGTCAATGAGGACGTCTGTCAGGAATGCACGGAGCTGTGGCCATGGAGGGGGGAGAAAAGTGAACAGAGAGGGGTCAGGACAAGGAAGTCAGAGCTGGGGATGCAGCAGGGCAAGAGCAGGGATTGAGGGGCAGTGGCAGAGAGACCAGTGGGGGCCTCATGAGGTGCACTCACAAACACAAGCTTTGCTGCTGCTGCTACAGTGACAGAGCTGCTGTTCTCCCACCACTGGCTCCTTGGAGCCCACAGTGAGGATGGGGACAGATATCTGGAGGTGCCCAATGCTGGCAAGGGCTGTCATGCTGCAGGGTCCTACCTTGAGGAGCTGGCTCCTGTTGAAGCCATCAAAGCGGTATTTGCGCTGGCACTCGGGACTGAGCAGGAGGTTGAGGAGGGCAAGCCACACCTGCCCATCGAGTTTGGTCATCTTCACCTGGTCCTCGGGGGGCACCACGTGCCATGTGCCATTCTCAAACTTCTTGAGCTTGCCTGAGGGACAGAAGAACCAGGGAGACACAGTGCTGCCTGGGGGAACACAGCTCAGAAGGGGGAAGCTGGCCTGTGCTCACTGCCTCGCTTTACCCTCTGCTTCTGCCTGCCTCGGTTTCCCCACCCTTTGCTCCACATAGCAGCCTACTCGGTACTGAGGCAAAATATTAGAGAACATGAAAAGCAGAAAAGACATGTATTAAACCAATATTGCTGTGGCAGGAACAAAAGATTCCTGAGACATCTCCCTCTGTACTTGGCCAGGAGTGTAGAGCACTGGTGGGCAGGAGGGCAGCCCATGCTGCAACAACAGAGTGGGTGGAGAGAGCCATTTTGGGGTACCAGCATGGCCACTCTCCTCGAGTTTCCTCTGCCAGGCAAAGCCAGAAGCAGCATGACTATAACAGATATGATAAAACAAGCCCCAACAGCTACTGTGTGGCTCTAGGGGTTGGAGCAGGATGTGACCCTGCATCTGCACAGCCTGGAAATGCCTTTATGCTCTTTCCAGTCCCTCCCTCAGGGCCCTGGATCAAAGCTCGCTCTCACACCCCGAGCACACAGGCAGGGAGAAGGGACGTGTTTCGCGGCTGGAGGAAGGAGGAAAGCTCTCGCATCCAGCTGGGCTGTCTCGGCAGGCACAGCCCCGTGCTTCCCGGAGCTCTTCCTGCCCTGCCCCCGCTGTGACCCCCGCGCGGGGCTGCGGGGGGTCAGCGCGGGTTCCCACGCCCCAGGCTGTGCCCCACCACAGGGAAGGCAGTGGGAGCCTGGGGGGCTCTGGAGGGCGTGCCTGGCTGCAGAGGTGGGGGACGATGGCCGATGGGCACAGCCTGCTCAGGGGCCTTCGGCAAAAGTGAAGCTCAGGGACCAGCAGCAGAATCAGGGCAGTGTTTGCTGCCTGGGAGAGACCACGTCTGGCTCTAGTGAGTGCTGCCCCAAAAGAAGAGAAGCTGGGACGGGTACTCTGGTCTTTCTGTGTCCAGAAGACTCCTCAGAGGAGCACGTGGGGCTGGCCGAGGTGCTACACTCCAGTGCTGGCTGTGATCACTCAGAAGAGACCCAGCCCTGTGTGAGGATCAGCTTTGGGAGCACTGCCGGGTACCCAGCCCAGCTGTGCTGCAGCTGCTCTCGAGCTGAGCAGCTTCAGGCAGCGAGCACTGAGGAGCTGGAGGGGAGGGCAGAGGGGGAACAGCTCTGCAAGGGCTCCCACAGCAAATCCCTCAGTGGATGTGCATCCCAGCACAGCAATACAGTGTCCCAGAGACCACGGGGCAAGATCTGTACCTGCTTCCCAGCAGCTCCAGGGGCAATGCTCCACCAGCTCGACCAGGAGGCAGGGCAGGTTGTGGGTGTTCAGCATCCGTGTCAGGGCACTCAGGGGCAGACTGGAGATAGGACAGAAAGGGAGAAACAGCACTCGCAGATTAATGCCAGAATTTGTATCTACAAATGCTCCCTGAGGCAGCTGGGAGAGGCAGGAAAGAAACAATGATCTGAGTTCCCAGGAGTACCATGGAGCAGGGTGGACTGCTGCTGTGTTTGCTTCCCAGAGCACGGTGCCACTGTCACTGTGGACACAGCCAGCTGCTGAAAGGGGTCCAGGCACCTGCTGTGACCCCACAGAAATCCCATCCAGAGAGCTGGGCACATCCTCTGCTGCTCCTGGCCACCTACCTGTCCACCTGGTCAGTGATGAACCGCAGCACGGACAGGGCCTTCAGGGAAATCTCAAACTCCATCACCTCTGCCTGCTTCTGCAGCTCCTGTGGAGGGACAGGATCAGCCTTGGGATTTCAAGCCCCATTTCCCAGGAGCTACAGAGAGGCAGGCTGTTGACTGCATTGGTAACCACAGTCTGGGTAGGAAAACAGAGCCCTGGAAAAGAGTTTCTTGTCTCAGCTGTGCCAGCACTGCCTGTTTGCCAGTGCAGCCACAGAAGTGCTTGCAGCCCGCAGTTGCTCTTCCCTCGTGTCCCTGTCCCTAAGAGGTCGTGGGTGCCTACTGGCTACAGTGCTCCTGCACAAGAACACCCCCTGAAAGAGGCTGGTTCCAAATTTTGCCTCTCTCCCTTTCTGGGACCATCTTGTGGCCCATGGCCCTGCAGAGACCTGTGAGGGTTGAAGGAAGGGGGAGCTGCATGATCAGCAGAGGAACCAGAGGAGGAGGAAGAGGGGGGAGAAACTTGGCCCTGGTGCAGCTGCAGTCCTGTGTCCACCCCTCCTGGATCTGCCTCTTCCCTCCAGCTTGGGAACAGCCAACTAGAATATCTGCCTGTGGTTATCCCAGCCCACAGCTGTGCCATGCTCTCCAGCCACCCAGGCTCCTTCCCTTCCCAGAGAGCATGGACACCCCACTCATCCCCCCTCACCCTCTGACTCAGCCTCTTTCGAGACCAGGGGAGGGCCATTCTGAGAGGTGCCAAGTCCTTCTCCCTGGCTCAGGCAGAGCTTCTCTCCAGTCCCAGATGCAGCTCACACTTGGTGTGCAGAGCTCTGACCTCAGCTTCTTGTATTTCTCCAAAGAGCCACTGCAGCAGTTCCCGTCCAGATTTCTGTGGTAAGCAGCTCTGTGCTCCCTGTACTGGTGCCCCACACGTTACTAAGAGAGTCTTGTGGGCTCTTCCCTGCCTCCTCCCTCTCCAAACAGCCCTAGTGAGGTTTGTCCTACAGCTCCTCCTTGTATCCAGACCTCATCTCTGCTGCCTTGGGACAGGGACTATCTTTTGCCTGTGCTTCAAGGGGACAACAGAACAGGGGTTACCACCATACACAGTTCCAAAGGACAACAGGCTCCACAACACAGGAGATGGCAGGAACAGCTTTTTCACAGGGGTTATTGTACACAGGGTCAGGAGAGGCTGGAATGAATCAGAGGAAACCAGGCTCTCTGGAAGATGAGTGCTTTTGAGAACCCTATTGGCTAGAAAAGCTCTGGGTTTTTATGCTCGTGTCAAAGCAGTAACAGAGACACCCCCTTCCCCTCCCCAGCTGGGAAAACATTTCCTGGAAAACATCCCTATTGTGCTCCAGATCCCTCCACTTCCTTCCCTTTTCTGAAAGAGAAGTATGTGCTTGGGCAACAAGCCAAAGGATGGAGGCAAGGGGAGGTTCAGGCTCTCCCTTTAACCCTGCTCTTCCAGATACTCCTCCTGATGTGCAGTTCCAGGTGCTGAGAAGCACCACAGGCAAAGACAGCTCCTGCTCTGGGAGGGGGTGTGTGTGTCAGCCTGGGAATACCTGACTGGGAAAGCTCTGGGATCGCTGCTGGCCCGGACCAGCTCAGAGGAGGTATTGCTCAGAGAACAAAGGAAGCTGGGGGAAGCACATGAGGACAATTCCTGATTGTTAGAACTCTCTCATGGCTAACCCTGGCTGGCTATACTGGCAGCTTCACCCAGGGTGGCTTCCCAAACTTCAGGGAGAGACAGCTTCCAAGAGCAACAGCAAATGGCCAAACCCCTCTACTGAATATTTTGTCCATCAACTCTCCAGCGTGTCCCACCCCAGAGCTCTGAGCATGTCCTGCAGGAAGCCTCAGGCTGGCACTAGCACCAGACAGGGCAGAAGCCAGGCTGCAGAGTGGAGGGGGGTGGATGCAGCCACAGGCACAGAGAAGCAGCAGACACCCTGAGGAGGGCAGGAGGTGCCAGGGCTGCAGTCTGTGAAAAGGCCTCCCTGTGCCTCTGCAGGCTGCCCACATTGTTCACCACACATGTCCCCAGGGCTTTCTCCTCACCTGCATGGATGAGGGGCTGGCCAGAGGCTCAGCACGAAGCTCTGCTGAGGTCACTGCTTGTGCCTTGGTGCTCCGAGCTGCCAGCAGGGTCAGCTTGCGGTGGCAATAATCAATCAGATCCAGAATGCTGTCCCCTGCTGACTCACAGATCTCCTTCACAAAGACAAGGGTTCCACACAGGGTCAGCCCCCACAGCCTTCCACCCCCAGGGGCTTTCCACTTGAGGAAAGCTGAAACTGTCTCTCACCTTGTGAAAGAACACTGTCTCCAGGAGGTTGATGATGGAGGCTTCATGGTGCAGCTGTGGGAGGAGAATGGCAAGAGTGAGGTAACAGTGGAGCAGCACTGGGGACGTGGGCACTGGGACAGAGAAAAGGGCTTTTCTGAGAAGCTGCTTATGCAGTTGTGGCCAAAGAGAAAAATACAAGTGATGCAAGCTTCAAAACAACTCCAATTCATGCAGTTCATGTTAATATTTCTGCTGACATGCCTGTGACACTCCAACATGCCAATGGACAGCCACACTTCCCAGCAGGCAGGGCTCTTCAGCCTGTGCTGCAGGGGCAGGACAACCACTGCCCTCGGGCAAGCTGCAGGAACCAGAACAGAGGCAGTGCCTGAGCTGGACAGTGCCCTGCATGGCTGTGCCTCTCCCAGGCCCTGGACTGGGGCAGACAGCCTTGTCCCAGACTGGGAGCCACGGGAGAGCTGCCCTGAGGCAATCAGCTGCTCAGGAAGACACCACCTTGCCCCTGCAAGGTGTTTGTCTGGACTGAAAATGGGTTAAAACTTCCAAGCCTCAGGCAGATTTTCCTTAGGTCAAGGGCTGCATCCCTCTGCAAGGAAGCCCAGATCTGGAGATCATTCCCTTGCCAAGAATGGCCCAAGGGACACCGGTTCCAGGAGCTCAGTAAGAAAAAGCCACATTTTTGTTAGCCCAGAGGCACGTAACACTGGAGAGCCTCTGGTTAGAGAAAAACAGTGCTCAGAGGGGGGAAATACCCCAGGGGTGTCACTGCCTGGGAGCAGGGGCAGCACTGGGAGCCACAGCCAGGAGCACAGCTGCCTCCAGGAATGGCTTTTGCTCCACCCAGCAGCTCCTGCAAGCCCCTGTGTGGGACTAGAGAGGGGACAGCTCTCCACAAAGCCAAGCTTCCCTGGGAGTGAGTCCCTGTCCCTCCTGGGGGCGAGGGCATGGGCTTGCACGGGTTTTGGGGAACCAGGCACTTCCCACTGTGTCCCACTGCCCACCTCAGCCTGGTGAGATGCAAACCCTCAGCTCTGAGACCTTCAGGGGGACATTTATTTTCAAGCACAGCTGTGCCTGACCCATTTGCAGGCTCATTCCCACCACCCCCTCTACTCACCACCACATAGATGGGGAAGGTGCTCCTTGGCTTGAAGTCCTCCAGCCGGCACAGCACGGGAAAGATCTTGTGCTTCCAGATCTCCACAGAGATCAGCTCCCCAATGAGAACAGGAATCTAGGCAGGGAAGGGATGGGACAGTGAAGCCTTTCAGACCAGTGCTGCAGGGGGAACCAGTTGTTGCTAATGGTCAGCCACACTGGAGTGGCCCAGGGAGGAGCGTGGCCTTGGGGCACACTGTGTGTTCTTCCAGCTCAGAAGCGAGCAGCTCCTCACAACAGGGCAGAGCTCCTGGGGCTGCACAGGGGGAAGGTGACCCCAAGGAGCTGGGCAGGTCCAGGCAATCTCACAGCCTGGGACTGGGACCCCCCAGGCATAGGGCAGAGATCTGCAACCAGAGGGATCAGTGCATCAAGGAGACCAAAACAACCTCCAAGAGAGAAACCAGACACCAGCAAGTAGAAATACCACAGCTTGACCTTTAATTTTTTAAAAAACAAAACTGGCACACCACCAGTCAAACATCTTTTCCAGAGCCACAACAGATTCTTCAGCATTTTTTTCCAAAATTGCACACTGCCCACAGGGCAAGGCCAGCTGGAGGCCGAAGGCCCAGCACGGGGATCACTCCTGCACCCAGGGAGGCTCACCTTGGCATGGGTGACCAGCAGCTCGGTGAGGAGCTGCTCCTGGCCTGCTGCAGCACTCAGGATGCCGTGCATGTTGAGCTTCTCCACATACTCGTGCTGCCGAAGCCACCTGTGGGGCAGCCAGCCAGGACATCGGTGCCACAGTCCCCTGGTGACAGGCTTGGCAAGGGTCCCTCGTGCAGGGAAACCTGCTCCTGTAACCCCCACCCCACACTGTGCTCCCAGCCTGGGGCTGCAGCTCCACTGGCACTGCCCTGCCCTCCTGGCTGTCCCCAGCAGCACCCTCGCTGGGGACAGCACAGAACAGGGGGAGCCTCTCCATCACCCCTACCCTCACAGACACTCGGACCTGGGACCCTTCCTCACACTGCGCCCTCCAATCTCCCCCAGTCCTTCCAGGAACGCTCCAGANGGGCTTGCACCAGCGCCTCGGCCTCGGCGGGCGGCAGCGGCGCGGGCACGGCGGCCATGGCGTCCGCGTCGCTGTGGCAACGGCGCCACCGCTACCGCCCCCTGGCGGCGCGGAGGACTCGCTGCGGGCCGGCTGCAGCAGCGGCGCGGGGCGGCCTCTGGTGCCCCCTGGCGGCGCGGAGGAGCGGCCGCAGCCAGCGGGGCGCTCCGGGGACACGTGGCGGGGACAACGGGGGACACACAGGGGACGCGTGAGGGGACGCAGCTTAGCGAGGGCTATCGCTGCGTCACTTCCAGCACACGATGATGTTGGGGTCGTTCTCCAGGCGCTCATCCAGCTCCTTGTAACTCATGCCTGGGGAGTAAGACAGTGGGGTGTTAGTAGGCTGTCAGCGTGGTGTCAGTGGGGTGCCCGGCAGCGGTGTCAGAGGGCTGGGTGGAGTCCCCAAGCCCTGCCCCTGGCGACAAGGGCGTGGCAGCCTGGCTTGGAGAAGAGCCCGGCCCACAGTCCCGTCTCCCTGCAGTCTGAAGGTTCCCAAAGGGGCAAGAACCCAGGAGCAGTGCACAGCTATGGGCAGGCAGACATCCCTGTGTCTCCCCCCAGCCCTGGGGCCCACACGGAGCAGAGGATCCTGTGGGCCCTACGGATCCATACCTGTCTTGCAGCAGATCTCGTCGTAGCTGTGGCAGCCCGTGTACAGCCGGGCTGGGTGGCTCCGCTCGTCCCGGGCCACCTTGACAGGGTATTTCTGGAGCCGCCGGATAAGGCCCTTCATCAAACCAAACTGGATAAGCCTCCTGGGGGTGAGGAGGAAAGAGGCTGGGACCACAATGCCAAGGTGCCAAATGCCCCAGCTCCCCACATTCCCGTCTGTTCCATGTGCCCCACCACTGCCTCACGTTTCCTACCCTACAGACACTTCCTGCTCACTCTCTCTGCCACCCCCAGTGTCACCACTGCCCTCAGGGACCGATCAGGAGGGCTCTGACCTCTCATCCACCCTCTGGAGCTGCAGGGTGTAGCGGGAGATGAGGTCTCGCACGGTGGTGCCAGGGCTCAGCCCACAGTACAGCTGGAAGACATCCCTGAGGCTGGCTCGTTTGTGCCCTGCAAGGACAAGTCACCATTCAGCTGCCCTGTCCCCCTGCCTGGGCCAGCATCCCCAGACAGGGTCACTGTACCTTGTTTGGTGACATAGGACAGACACTCTTCCTGGAGGCACTTGTCATCCACCAGGTCCTGGACCTTCGGTGTGGTGCAGTAGACATTGGAGTACTAGAGGGTGATGGAAAACCAGCTCTGCTCAGCTGTAGCTCTGAGACAGGCCTGGCCCACTCCAACCCCGCTGTTCACCCTCCCCAGCCGCTGCCCAAATCCTGCTCACAGCCCCAGGCTCTGTGGCCCGACCCACCTGGAGTATGGAGACAAGCGTGACAACGCCGTAGTACCTGCAGAGGGACAGGAAAAGGTGAGAGGCGCTCTCTGCAGCACCCAGCCCCTCAGGGGCCGTGCAGCCCCTCCAGGCACTCACAGCAGGTTCTGCACAGCGATGCGCACCAAGTTCAGCTCCACGTCGGCCTCCGCAGAGATCTTCTGCACGTGCCGAAAGCCATCGATGTAGGGCAGGATCTGCGAGGGGAGGAGGCACGGGTTAAAGGGCACAGAGCAGCGAGGCATCACCCTGCAGCCCAAGCAGCTCCCCTGGATCTGGGAGCACCTGGGAAGGGCAGGCTCCATCCCCAGGTGCACTTTAACCTCGTGCTGGTGAATGATTTGCTCACAGGCCCGAGCACAAAGCCAAGGGCAGCACCAAACCCTGCTCATAAACGTGGGGATCTCCAGGACAGCCCAACTCCCCCGATGGCCTGGAAACAGATCCCCTTCAAAGTGTCAAGCACACAGACCTGCTGCGTGGTGAGATCCCACTGGGAGTTGAAGAAGTCATCCTTGTCCTGGGTGAAGACAGGGACATCGTACTCCTGCACGATGGGGGGGTCTGGGCGCTGCTCAATCACCTTCAGGTGGATGGTGTTCGACTCATCTGCCCGGGAAAAGGGGAAGCTCAATCTCCGTGCAAACAGTGCTCCCTCAGGAGCCTGCAACCATCAGTCCCAGGACACCACAGCGTCACACAGAACAAGATGTTTGCAGCCCATAACTCCATCCCACCCGTCCCTTGGAGCCAGGTAGGGCAAGGCTGGCTCAGACACCTCCAGCTGCAAGCACAGACAGGCAGGGAGCTGCTGGGAGCAGCACAGGCAGAGCTGAGCTGGGCAGGAATGGCCCAGCTGTCTCCCAGCACGGCCCTGTTCTCACCATACCTATGGGCAGGGTGCACTTCCCTTTGGCATTCAGCTCCTCCAGCAGGATGGTCATGATGGGAACCAGCTTCTGTTTACTCTCCTCATTGGAGATGAATCCACTTTCCAGCTGAAGAGAGCAGAAAGTCAAGTCAGCTGCTCCCCACAGGATTACTGGCTACAGGAGCCCAGATCCTGTTCTCCTTTAGAACTGATCTGTAGGAAACCAGCCCAATCCCCTCCTCATGTAAAACCAGCCCCTGCCCAGCGATGCCCAGTGGCCCCCAGGATGCTCCAGGACCCTGCTGAGGTGCCCACGCTCTGTGGGGTGGCTGTGCCCAGGCCTCACCTCGAGGGTGGTGAGGTAGCCAGCCAGCTTCTTCACGATGGGCTCCAGCGCGCAGGCCTTGGCTCTGGCGTCGCACACAAAGCCCAGGTTGAAGAGCAGAGCGTTCCGGCTGTACTTCTTGTGCTCGATGCACACGGGGCAGCCGATCAGCTTCTTCTCCATGGCCGTCCTGTGGGGAGACACCTGTGACCTGCACCTACGCCCTCAGGGAGCCTTGAGTCCCCCACAAGGAAGCCTCCCCGTCGGCAGGTAGGGGCTTCTTTATATCGCAGGAAAAATGATGCCTAAGCCCTACATGCTCACAGTGCAAATCACAGTCTGAAGGGGGAGGGGGGAGGAAAGAGTCAGCCCTCAGAAAAGGAAACAGTCTCCTTCGGAAACCAGCACAGCTCTCCTGACTGGTCTGACTGTCCTGGATTTAAGGCCGGCGGAGCACCAGATGCAGCACCACCCACCCTCTGCGGGGGTACCGGGGGGCACCGCAGTGACCCTGCTGGCCGCGGGGCCAGGAGCCCAGCGCGCTGGCACTGTCACACCCCGAGCTGTGCTCCGCACCGAGCCCGGCGGGACAGCGGGTCCCCGGGGCAGGGACGGGGCTCTGCCCGCACTCACACGGTGATCAGCTTGTTCTGCAGCTCGGGCTTCGTGATGACGTACACCTGGATGGTGTCGAACAGCTCCCGGGAGATGAAGTCCTCGGGGACCTGCGGCGGCACAGGAGGCTCCGTTCCAGCCGAGCCCCGTCCCGCTCCGGGGAGCACCCACTACCCCTGTCCCTGCGCCCCCTTCCCCTCCATGGCCGCCGCCACGGCCCAGTCCCAGCTCCCCGCCGCGGGCAGGCGCTGCGGGCCCCGGGCCGCTCGCCCCGCACCTGGTAGGTGATTTTGGGCCCCAGCGTGGGGTGGAACTCGCTGAAGAACACGCACTCGATGCGGCCACCCATGGCGGGAGCGGAGCGGCCGAACACCGGCCCCAGCCCCGCCGGCCACCGTAGCGCCGCTCCCGCGGAATCACACGGCCGCGCGGCGGGGCGGGCCCTCACATTGAGCGACAGCCCTTCCCGCCACTCAGCGGAGGCGCAGCGCGGTGGGGCGGGGATTAGCGCTGACGGACAGCCCCTCTCAGCCAATCGGAGGCCGCGCCGCGGCCCGGCCATGTCTGCAGCGGCGGTTCCGCCCGCCCGGCCAACATGGCCCTGACGGCCGAGACCGAGTCCCGGCTGTACCGCTCGCTGCGCGTGGCCTCCGG
>VXBC01000993.1:50991-131151 GCA_013399945.1 Ploceus nigricollis | reverse complement strand
GAGCCGCCACCGCGTCCCGCCCGCAGCAGCCGCGGCTAGCGGGAGGCACCGCCACTATAGCTCCGCTCCCGCCTGCGCCCGCCCCCCGCTACCGCCTCGGCCAATAGAACTGCGGCCAGCCGCCACCGCGAGGTCCTATTGGTCTAAGGGCACGTCAATCATGAGCGCGGAGGCCACGCCCGCTCCTCACGCTGTGGGGCAGAGCCCGGCGGCGCTGTCGCTTCCTTTGAAATTGGAAGGAAATTCACCAATGTGCGGCTGCAAAAGGGATTTTTTGCCTGTAATGCCATTGTTAAAATGCCAGAGCTTTCTAAAACTGCTGTTGTTCAGTGACAGAGGAAGTTACGGGTTCGGCACCGTGAAAGCTGCACGTTCTTACGGAGTTTCTGAGGCGGGGTTTGTTTCAGCGGCGAAAAAAATGTTTGGAAATTGCAAAATCGAAGCGGCCGGTATATAACTATATAAATTATATAAGTATATAAATTGCATCAGTGTATGACTATGTAGGGGCTCATTCCTGTATTGGTGTCTGAAATGGGGTACAGGTAGTTCACTAACTTTGGTCATACGCACTCAATAGTAAAGAGCATTTCTTGGGTCACTGGAATTTTTAACCTTAGAAAACCACCCACTTCTGAATTGTGTGGTTATACTTACAAATTATGAGTAAATATGATACAAGTAGCTTTGATAATACTGCAGAAGATCCCTGGCTTGGTACTAATGCATGTACTAAGGGTGATAAGAGTGGTAAAAAGCTGGTTATTTTTCCTATTTCTGAGGTAAAAGCTTTGAATAACGCAAATAATCCATCTTAAACTCCTTATCTGCAAGATTATATCTACATTCTTTCTCTTAATAGATACAAAGAATAATCTAACTCATTATTTCAAGTAGACAATTGCTTTATCTGGTACGTGTTATTATGGATTAGAGGGTTAAAGCTCACAAACTTAGGCCTGTACTATACAGGGGATATCATGACTTCTATTCCTTTGCTTCAGAAGTAAGAACAGCAAACTCCTTTTCTTCCTGCTTCACCCTTTATTGGGACATTTTTTTCATGTCTTGAAGCCTCATAATCTTTCTGCTTCAACATGATAACCAACATCACAAAGAAGGGCAAGGAAGATTGCTTATGTTTCTCATATTTTTATATAAAATATCCATCAGCAGACTACACCTACCACACCTAGATTTAATAATAGGATTGCCCACATTATGTTTTCTTTAAATCAATAATTGCTATTTCAGTTTGCTCAACCAGCAAACTGGGGGAAATGTGAACATTTTCATGGACAGCCAATATTTGCTTTTCCTTTGCAGTTTAACGCTTTAAATTTTAAGCAGGCCAACATGCTTAGATAAACTCAGTGCTCACAAATCTGTTTCAAAGTAAGAGTAACTTGCAAAAACTTCTTTCCTCTCCTATGAATCCTTCTTATTATATGCTAGAGGAAAGGATATATGTACATACATACATACATATATATACACACACACACACACACGTGTATGCCTGCATAAAAAACAAACAAAAGATTAAATATTGGCTAAGGAAATATGCAAACCCCAAACCAAAACCCAGGAGAGAGAGGTGGCAACACCAGTGGCACCTATTGCAAACAGTGTTTGCACTTCAGCTTAACTAGAGCCAAGTGACTGCATTTCATAAGAAAGGTCACAGGCAAAGCTCAATGTGACACAAATACTTTTGTCTCTCATCTTGCTCTAATTTTATGTCTTTTCAGGAAAAAAAGCAGTGAATGCTGGTTTGAATTCCACAGGTATCTGGCTGTGAGTGTCTTCCTTTTTTTCCTTTTCCCTCTCTCCTATCCTGATATTTGTTTCCTGCGGTGCCTTATTTGCCTCCTGTTACATATCTGCATCAAATAAACAAACTTCAAACAATTCCAAATTAATCATCTTTATTTACCTGAGGAGACTGGTTCTCTGCTGCCACATGACTTTCTGAGGCATGATCCAAACCACACTTTGCCCTTAATTAAGATTTGGGGAGATTAAAAGACAGAGTGCTTAGCATTTGTGTTTTGTGTTGTATTTAAAGTGAGTTTAAACACAAACTGCAAGGGCAGTGTTACACACGATTGTGCTGTAAATAAAGTTTGCACATAGCTCAGTGATTTACACCCAAGGGAAGGATCTGGAATTAGTTGAGTAGCAGGTCAATAGTGCCTCTTGCTTTGCTAGTTAAGTTCCACAGGCACCCCAAGCTTTCGTCCTACATCTATCAGCCCTCTCTGGCTGCCTTGGTCCCTACTTCCTCTGTGATTAAATCAGTTGCAAATGTTGCCAAGCTCCCTACAACAACATCTGTACACTCTGAGTGCCTCTGCTGCAGAGCCGGAGCATTTAACTCCAGCACAGAGATGGGGCACAGGATGACTTTTAAAGTAAGAGATCAGAAAAGAGAAGCACAAGAGAGAGTGTGCTTACTTCTTAATTAAACTGATAATTGATGAGAACACTTATCACAGGATTGGGAGGCCTATTGACCCTTCTGCTAAAGATGTTCAAACTTGTATCTTCCAGAGGATCCAAATTATGCATCTAGAGATGAGGCTTGGATATGTTTTCTGCTCTGAGCCACAAGGAATAAGGTCAGGAAAACATAAACACTCTGGTTCAGGCTCACATCATAAAAGTATAATTGATATGACTGAGTGTATTTTCAGTCACAAAACAAATTCAGCTACTGCACGTGGACCGGTTATGAAATAAGATAATGAATCTATTCTCAAGACCTGAAACTTTAATTGTCCTTCATCAATATCTAATATTGATATATTTGCAGTACCTCGGGAACCTTTTCCACTCATCCTTCTGCTGTCATGCCTGGTGTAAACATCAGAGCACAGAAAAAGCATGGAAAGAGCAAGAAAGAATAATAACGTGGCAGAGGATTGAGGGGTAGGTATGGCAACTACACACAGAAGTAGGTTACTATTCTATTTTAGAAAAAAAGCAGAGATTTATGAATAGAAACAACAGATTAATGTTAGTTTTAATGCAACAAACAAAACATTCTCTCTGTGCTGATCCCCAACACACACCCAGGGCAATTTTGTATCTCCAGCTGGCAATTACACAGCCATGAAGCTCATGCTGTGAAAGGTCAGCCAGCCTCTGGGTGGCACGTGCTGAGGTGTAGGACACGGTCTGTGGTGAGCAGAAGAGATGGAACAAGAGATGGGTAATGATAAACTGGGGATCTCTGTATCTGTAAGATAGGTCTGAACACATTTTGCAGCTTTGAGGATAAGTTTGTCACTCAGTAACTTGCATTGTGTGTAACATTTTTAATTCTGTTTTCAGTCATCAGATCTAATGGAAAACATGGAAAACGCTGAAATACATCTCCAGAAGAGGTGGGCTTTCAGGGATCATTGAGGGGACACCAAGGTAAGCAGGCAGGAAGTCTGGCTTTTATGGGAAGTAGCACATTGGACTGTCATTGACAGAGTGAGATACTGAGACGCACAGAAAATGTGAAAAAATCACCTCGAAGAAAATCAGGGAAAGGAAGATAGGAAACTTTGTTTTGTGTTTGTCATTTTTCACCCTCCTTTGCTGTAGTTACTAGGCCAAGGTCTTCATTTAAATTACTAGAAGAAAAGATTAGCCTCAAATATAGAAATATTTGTTAGAATATTAAGAATTTATATGTTTCAAACATGTTTTTCATTGCTTCTCTTATTCTTGCTGAAGAATGACTTCAGTGATTTTGGAGCAGTTGTCTTCAACCTTTGAGGTTTGTATGGGGTTAGTAAATGCCTGTGGTCCTAGACCTAGTCCTTTGTTACCAAAAATACAACTTAATTCATCTATATTAATTGTTTGTAATAATGTATTTTGCTTCATAAACTACTCGTGATCATCATTATGAGGAATTTGTGTTTCATATTTAGTGCTGGAAAGACAGCTGCAATCTACTTCTTGAGATCAGTGAAGGAACAAAAACAGAGTAAGAAATGCAGCACTTTTCAGGTCGTGAGGTTTTCAAACATCTTTAGCATCCTGGATACCTCAGTTCTGTGTTTTTACTCCTCAAAACTGCATCATTAAAACGATTTCACATCATAGACACAAAGGTTTCTTTTTGGTAATGCAGATTTGATTTCCTTTCAAATTAGAGAGCCCACATGAATGTTTTTCTCCATTTGTTCTCTGTATTATTAGCAGCATTGTCTGAAGCATCTACCCAGTGGCAAGTCATAAAACCTCAATTTTGGAACCTGATTTTGCCCATTGAAGCTTCATTCTGCCTAAGAAAAGATTTAAAGCTAAACACAGAACATATTTTGTTCTGTTGTTACAATCAGAAGCTCTTAAGCTTTTAAATGGGTCAACCCTCAGTATGACTTAGTCACATGTTCTTTAAATTAGTCAAGTGCTTAATTAGCATGCTGGATGTTTGCATGAATAAATATAGATGTTTGATCCAAGAGATACCTTGATACTATAGGTGTCATTTCATGTGTTCCAATTCCGCAGAAAGAAGGGAATCCCAAATGAAAGGAGTTTGAAGCTGCAGAAAATGAAAGGCAATTAAAAACGTTGTCTGCCCAGCAGGACTGGAAAATCAGGCCATTATTTCATTGCCAGGAAAAATCAGATACATGCCTTTGAAAATTCTGGAGATATGTGTGTAGCTAAATGCATCAGCAGGGCTCTAGGCTGATACACAGAGATTATTGATATAATCCATTAACACCAGTGATGATGGATTTCAGCACAGCTCATACCTCAAATTTCAGTTAGTTTGGTACTAAACAATGTTAAAATTTGTTCTTTACAGTGATGATTTCTGAATTTCCTTGGGAATATGGGATCATGGCGCTGACTGGAAAATAAAATATCATCACAGGGAGCTTGGGGAAAACCCAACAACAAACACAGCAGCCAGTGGAATGGCAACAAACCAGATGAATTTGTGATTGAACCACAGCAAATATGGATGCTGGAAAACAAGGAAAGGCAAACAAGTGGATTTGTGAGGTACAGAGAGAGGAAATGTCACTGTCTTTGAAAGCAGTGGGAGGTGGAAATTCTCCAGACTAGATCTACTCACCAAGGCACAGCTGAGAGGTTTGAGTCAGGCAGCCAGTGATGTTTAGGTGTCCTGAGGAATGCTGGATTGATCCCTTTCTGTTTCAGTGAGTTGGGAAAGATGGGACACCCTGCAAGCAGAGGGACATCAAAGGCTCTTACCGGGTGACAGTGGTGGCAGGCACAGGTGGCAATTGTGTGCCCGGGCATCTGCAAGCACTCCACATGGGCAGTAATCCACTCTGCTGACTGGATGGGTCAGCTTCCCATGGAATTGCTGCAAATTCCAGTGTGGAGACAGCCTGCAAGATCCCATTAAAATAGCATTTTCTAGGTGTTTATAATCCAAAGATAGTTTAAAATGTTTTCCGCTTTTTTTGGTCCTGAAAACACACACTTGAATATATTGAGATTGATTAATTTTCAGTGTCTCTATCTGATAATTAGATGCTAAACATAACTGATTTTTAAAAGATAATTTCAATGAATTGGGAAATAAAGGCAGTTTGAAAAATCTGCTTTATTCTAGAAGATGGATGTAGCTGTCTCTTGAGGTGCCCTGTTTAAGAGCAATGACAGCCATTTAGGTTTGTCCCTTGAGATGGTAGCAAGTAGAGCAAAGGGAATAATTAATCCTAGAGCACCAGCACACTCATTAGTATTGCTGGAATTGATAGGAGTTTCAGTACCTTTGAAAATCAGGTTTTATTTTGATGTGAATATTTTAGCCTGTTTTTCTTTTCACTTGAAGTAGCTGCCATCCTCAGTCTGTTTTCCATCATAATAGGAGACATCTAAGGATTGAAGAGTGGCAAAAAGTAAACCACCTGCTTAAACATCTTCATTCTGACAGCATGAAGGACTACAAAAAGAAATCCTGGGGTTAGTGGGATATGAGATAAATATAAAATAACTCTTCCAGCTCTGTGCCTGCCATCTGGCCAGCAGTTTGCTGGTGCCCTTTGCCCCAGCTATCAGAATTTGAGTTGCTGCTCCAGTCATTGCCTAAAAGCAATTAGTTCTAGATCATTATGGGTTGCAAAGATGGCCATTGTTTTGTTTAACATTTACACAACTGCCAGGGACCTGCTTCTGAACTAAAGTCCTGGACAAGCCCTTGGCTGCTTTGAGCACAGGCAGGTGCATGGAAAACAAATGGTGGATTCTTCCTGCTCTTTAAGCCCAAGTTCTCTTCTGTACATTTGACCTCATTTTTCTGTTCACAGAAAATTCATTGCCTCAAATAGGTACGTTGGAATTATGGAAGCTCAAAATATACAAAAAAGAAAGGGAGAATAGTGTCTTTAATTAGACATTTAGTCCATTTTACACATCCTAAAGACTGCCAGCTTTTTATGTGTTTGAAGAGCTGTGTTTCTAAAATGTTCATCTTTTTTACAGAAGTTGCTGAAATAATTATTTTGACCTGTCGTGGAAACTGTAACATCAGTGTGTTTTGGGTTTCTTTTTTCCCTGAAGGTTGATGCTAAGCTACCAGGTTAATTGAGATGTTTCTTTCCAGCTCCTAATTGCTACCTGCACCCTGGCTGGACGTTTCCAAGGTATTTACAAGAGGTTTACAAGCTCTTTACACTGCCAAGAAACCTGTGATGCAGGGATAACACAAAATACAGATCACAACTTCCAAACCACCAAACTCATAAATACACTAAACCCTCCTGCACAGAACTACAGGGATCTATCAGCATTCCTACCCAGCTTTGGTTGCATTTCCTATTTTCCTTGGATTCAGGGCAGTGGTTGAACAGCACTATTGGGTCTTGACCTGTAACGTGGACTTCCAAACAATTTTAAGAGGATTATATATTTTGCACTTAGTTTTTTTTCAATACTTTTGGTCTAAAAATATTTGATAAATTTTTACAGCTACAACAAAGAGCACTACATCATTTTAAGCATGGAAATTTGGCCTAGTTTTGACCACCAACTACTTTTGATTCCCCCAGGGTGAAAACAACTCTTTTTCAGTAGTCCTCTGGTTATCATATTATTTGAGAAGGGTTTTTTTTCCTTTTCTTTTGCTCTTAGTATGGTGGAGAGGTTCTTTACTTGCTTTCACAATGTGCTAATCCCTCTTCTGTTTGGTGTTTTTACCCATACATATTTCTGAAACTGAAAATAGTTTTTGAGATATGGAAGGCTGAGATATCTTGATTTTTCTGCCTGCATGACAGATTCTTGAGGCTCTTCACTGTCTTCTTCCACAATGATGGTTTCCTCCTTTTTCTCTTCACCACTCCTAGAGATTGCAACCAATATTTCCTATCCCATTGTACTTGAGAATTATTTTGAAGTATTCCCTGTGGACTGGAGGCGGACCTGGGTCTGTCTCCCTCTATTTTGATACTTTTGAACAGGGAGGTTTTACTGTGATCCATAATGACTTCTCCTACAATATCCACCCTCCATTCTTCGTTTTATTTAATCCTTTTGTCCAATTCTGATACATTCTGACTCACCATTTTATTGAGTGCTGGTGTCTCCTGGCACCAGCCCCACTTTTACTGAATCATCCAGACTGTTCCTATATTTTTTGGGGATTGGTTTCTGGCTGTGCCATGCACAGAACACTGCAGAGCACTGTGACACTTCCATCACAGGTGATGTGTCCCGGGAATTCCTTCCCAATGATGCAGGCAAGGGGAAAAAAAGGGTCATTATCTCCCCATTGCTTCCAGCATGTGTTTCATCCTGAGTGGCAATCACAAATTGGCCTGTCAGCCATCTCCTTGTTGGAAAAATATTCCTGGCTTATGTGATAACCAGCAGCCCTGTGTCATAACTGGAATTAGGGATCCAAGGAGGTGGATGGCGTTATGTTTATTCAGGCTGCACGTTGACAAGGTGCTTTCTGAGCCAACAGTGCTAATTAACAACATGTGCCTGTACTGAGCTGACAATTAGGTTTGAAACCTTACTATGGGATTGCTTCCCTAATGTTTTTCTCCCCAGGATTTTACTTTTTGAGGTTGGAATTACACGTGCTCTTCTGCTGTAGCAAAACCATGGTGAGATGCACATTCTGCATCGTCACAAGATGGGTGAGATGGCAAAAGATTGTTCATTCACATAAAAACTGGGAAGAAACATGCTGGAAAAGTGTGACCAGTGCATTATGGAAGGTACTTTCTGACCAACATAGTCACTTAGAAAGTTCCCATTAATTACTACACTCACTTGGCAATAAATATCCAGCTACAAATTCCTGCTTTCAACATACCGAGTTTAAATCTTCTCACTGAAATAGGTTTCTAAAATTTTTAATAAGGGTAATATAAATTAGTAGTGAGTACTAGAATAGTACAAAATTATACAGAATAAAGAGATTCCTTTGAAACTCCTTTACAGATTCTTTGAGAGAGAAAGATTTTTCCTCTATCTGAAACTTTCCTGATTTAGTGGCCTACTAGTGGTACAAAGCTTGGGTTTCTGGCTTGTTTTTTTTTAAAAAGAGCAATATTAATGGTCATGCTGGGTGAGTTATATCACACTTTTCACTTATAAATAGGACTTTAAAATTTTAGATGTAACTATTAAAATTTCAGCCTGATTTTGGGCTACCACTCATTTATTTAATAAATTAGAATTATAGGCTACTGGTTCTGAGATATTTAAACAATATGAACTATACCCCAAACTGAAATATTTATACCATTCTACTGTAGGTTTCTTTGCAGGTAGGCAAAGTTTTCTGGTGTTTAGTGGAAAGGGTGAAAAAAACTCTTGAGTTCACCATAGAAATCAGAGATAAGAAGATAAGGGGTCATGAAGTAAAAAGGTAAGAAGTTCTTAGCAAAAAGAGAATTCTGCAATTAAAGATGTTTTGTTGTGGGTTTCCCCCTTATCATCACATTTGGCTTTTTTTAGGAATTATTTTGTTGCTGGAAATACTGATTGATTGTTGGGGTTTTTTCCCCACAAACATGTTTGAACTTTACAGGATATGTACCAATCCAAAGTGAGGCACCTGAAGCCTCACAGAGTTTTTGATCTGCTCCTCAGTTGAGTAGAAAAAACCAATGGCAAAGTTTCACTACCACACTGCACTCAATTCCCTCTGTGGAAAAATCTCTGGCACGGTACTGAGTCTGCCTTGCCAGTGGAGAGAAAGGGATGCTCCCCCTTCCAGAGGCTTTAGGCTAAGGATGAGGAAAGGGAGCAGATTTCTCCTTTTAGTTTGATAAGTAGAAAGTCGGCAGCTTTGCTACCACTTTGCAGTCGGGATGCTCCTCTGGACATCCTGCACTCTTCGTGTGCGGGGTGCTGCACATGCTGGTCCCTCTGTGAGGCAAGGACCTTGTGACAGTGTCACATCGTGGGGACAGGATCACCTGTGCCACGTAGGCAGCGCCTCATTAGCGCTCACACACGTGCCCATCCCCCGAGGAGTGACAGACAGCCCTTGTTCACACGGCTGTGCCTCCATCCCGCGTTCTGCTCCTTTTGGAGCTCCACACGTCCTGACGGACAGCCTGCAGCAGCTAAAATGCGGCACAGCGGCCTCAAGAGGGAGGCAGCGGGTTACGTGACACGGCAAAGCTGCTCATCCCACCGAGTTCGGGATTCCTTGGGAAAATAAAGGTTTAAGCGCGACCAGGGGGAAGCAGAATTTAGGCACAGCCGGTGTAGATGATGACGGAGTAGTAGCTGGGAAGCTGTTGCTACACTCGGTGTATTTCACTACCGGAACAAACACTGCAGCTTTTGTCCGATGGTTCTGAATGATCCCAGGCAATGCAAGGGTGGGTTTTGACCTTGAACGTTCTCAATAATTTCTCTTCAATGCTTTTCAGCACTGTTGGCCATTGTAAATAACCACTGATCTCAGCATGGCCTGATAAGCTTTGGGGCATCCACTTCACAGCACTCTTAGAGGGTTGTACTTTATTTGGCTTCCTGACAACTTCCTGACTGTTCAGGGTTATGAAAAATACAATATTTAGCTGTAATTCTTTCTCTTTGGCTATTATTTCCATTGGCTTTGTAATTACAGCGATAGAGTCTCGATGATGTCCTTGTCAATACCGTGTCCCTGGCCAATAAGGGAGAGCTGAGGATATGAACATTGTTTCAGGAAACATGACACACATCCGTTGCAATTGATACACGTAATTGGCTCTATCAAGTGCCTCATGAGACAGGCTGATATTACAGCCAGTGAATGGCTGTAGTAATAAATGCAAATTTGACATGAAGTTCTTCCACATGTGTGTTTTGGCACACAGGACTGCAGCAGGTTTCCACACAGACGTGATGTAGCAGTGGCTCCCGTGACCAGATTATTTCAAGTGCCTCCAAAGAGTTATTTTACACTGGTAGCTATCATAGACAGACTTGGCAGGCCTGGTGTTAGATCAGAGCTAAGGACCTGGGTGACTGGGGAAGTTTATCCTGCTGTAACTTTATAGCTGGATGTTATAAATTAGAAGCTGTTAAATGCTGAAGAATAACATCCTTGTCTGCAGCTATTTGGTAATGCCTGATGGCTCTCAGAATGTTCTGGTTGTTTGATTCCTGCATCAGGAAGAAAATGCAGGCGCTGTAAAATTGTAATTAATAGTAGGAGTGAAATGAGAAGAGGAGGAGGGGGGAAAAGAGGCCTCAGTAAGTTTCAGTACACCCTTCATCTTGAATATTGTCATGTGATGAAGTAAATACTCTTTCACTCCCTTCATTTGATCTGATTCCAGGTAAAATATAATTCTCCCTAGGAACCCTCACTGATAAGATTTCTGATAGTGATTGAAACAGTCTGATACTGCACCAAGTTTTTATCCAGGAATTTAATGCATTCTAGTCTGATCTTTCTTATTCTGACAGTTTTCTCCACTCTTTGTCATCACAATCATTTTATTGGGCAAAATAATTCAACATAGATCCATAATTTCTGTAGTTCCATAATCTTTCCAAATAAGGCCTACAATAACTTGCTCAGTTGTCTGGTTGCACTTAAAACTTTAAAAACATTTTTATATCAACTCTTGTCTTCATACGCTCCAAATTTCAGGACAGAAATGTTCAACGCTTGTTGAGGATTACATTTTAAATTAGGTAAAATGTCATTGGTTGTTTCCAAGATCAGTTTACTTTTCCTACTTCAAATGTTTTTCAAAAAACACCCATGGAATAAATGCATTACAAGGGAAACAGCTGCTGGGGAGGGAGGCTCTTTCCTAAAAGTGTAGGAAGGATCTTCAGTACTGCTTTCATTCTTAGAAAATGTTTGATTTAAAGATGCCTTAAACGAATACAATGTGTGCTGAATTGAGAAAGATTAAAACCAAAATGAACCAGAAATGTTTAAAGATCAGAGGATTCAGCAGCAGTGCTGAAAGTCTGTGAGGAGAATCATTCCAAATGTAGGCAGACTTTGGAAAGGAGAAGGTGTGAGGGAAATGGTTCCTCTACCCTTTGCAGTGGAAGGAGCAGGATTCATGGAATCCTTCTGGTGGTTGGAAGGCACCTCTGGAGATCAGAAAGCAAGGTCAGCTAAAGCAGCTTGTCCAGGATTGTGGCCAGTTGGGTTTTGAATATCTCTGACTCTGGAGATTCCACAACCTCCCTGGGAAACCTGCTCCAGGTTTTCACCTGTTTCACCTGTTCCAGTGTTTTACCACCCTCACAGTAAAAGGTGGGGGGGTTAAAGTTTAAATGGAATATTTTGTATTTCAGTTTGAGCCTACTGCTTCTTGTTCTTTCCCTAGACACCACTAAGAAGAGCCAGCCTGTCAAGGTCCTTTTTTTATTCTTCAGATATTTATAGACAGAGATACTGTCCCACCTTCTCCAGAATGAGCAGTCCCAGCCTCTCAAATGACAGAAACTCCAGTCCCTTAATCATCTTTGTGTCCCTTTGATGGACTAACCTCAGTTTGTCTGCACCTCTTTTGTACTGGAAAACCCAGAGCTGGACTCTGACTCCATCTGAGTCTCATGAGTGCTGAGCAGAGGGAAGGATCACCTCCTCCACCTGCTGGCAGTGTTTTTCATGGGATGCTGCTGGCTTTCATTGCCTCAGGGATGTCAGCTCACATCCAACTTGTTTTCCAAGAGGTCTTTTTATCCAAAGTTGTTTTCCACTTAGATTGAAAGGAACCATTTATCCAGGCAAAACATTTAAACAATTTGTCAATGAGGATGTTGCAGGAGCGAGTGTCAAAAGCCCTGCTGTGGTGAAGATAATATCAACTGCCCTTCCCTCATCCATCATACCACTGATATCATCATGGAAGGCTGACAGATTGGTCTGGCATCATTTCCCCTTCCTAAATCACTGGAGAATGGATTAAGAGCAGCCTGGAAAAGACTTGGGGATGCTGGTTGATGAGAAGCTCAACAAGACCCAGCAACACACACTTGCAATCCAGAAAGACAACTGTCTCCTGCATCAAGTATTGGGAATTTATTCTTCCCTGTGGGGTGCTGACACACAGGCACAGGTTGCCCAGACATGTTGTGGAATCCCCATCCCTGGAAGGCTGCAAAGGCCAGGTTGGATGGGGCTTGGAGCAACCTGGTCTAGTGGGAGGTGTCCCTGCCCATGGCAGGGGGTGGAAGGAAGTGGAAGGTCCTTTCCAATCCAAACTCTGTGATTCTAAACCTCCCTTTTGTCCTTAATGCTTTCCAGGCTTATTTGTTCCACCCCTTTCCCAAGGATAAAGGTGATGCTGAGCAGTTTGTACCTGAGTGGTACCTGACCAGTTTGCTTTGAAGGATCTCTGAAGAAGCTCTTTGTACAGCAGCAGCAGAAAAACACTTATTTGTTCATTTTGGGCATCTGATATGCTTGTGCGTGGAGATTTCACTCCAAGTTCCTTATCACTCCAATTATATCTACTACAAAAGGCAGCTCTTTTTTTCCTCAGGAGTGTAGAAAAGATATTCTTAATAGATTCTCAGTGCTTCTTCTGCTTTTCATACCTGAAAATGTGTGTCAGAAGAAGGCTGTAATATAAAATCTTCAGCAATTAAAGTTTTTTAAATGGTCTTGCTTAACAGTCACTATGAGTCATGATAGACATGACCCCTTCTTTCTTGACAGTATTAATTTTGAGAAGCTCTGCCTTATCTGTCATTATAAATAACAGTAATGCTGATCTGGGCTGATTTCTTATGCTAAGCAAATTTAAGTTCCTGATCTTATTTAAATAGAAATTATGTTTTAATTGACAGCCTAAGGATACGAGTGAGGCAAGTTATGTAAGGACAAGAAATGTCTTTTATTAGACTAAATAGTAGAGTAGGGAAAAATGAGGCAAGATTTGTTAAGCAGGAGTGTTTCTCTTGGTAGGAATTGTTAATAGCAAAATGTAGTTTTAGGCTATGCTAAATCTCAGATAAAACCAAGACAGGGAGAAGGTGAGATGTCCATTTATTATTAACAGCCTGAAGATTTGTTCAGCAGACATTCTGATTTCAGTGACTTCTAACCATCTGAAAAGTTTACACAAGGGACAGTATTATTCCTAAAATTCTACATTCATGAGATTCTATGTTCTCTTTTTAAATTTTAATTAGTGCTATCAAGTAGATTTACCTAAATTACCAATCAAGACATTCTGAAAGACAAGTATTGTAACCTTGGCAAAGGCCATTTTGCACAAAATGAATGGGGGGAGACTTTGAGTTATTACACATTGAATAAATTTTCTCTCCAGCTGGGAAGACACAAGAACTTGGCAGTGGTGAGGTCAGCAGGGAGTATTTGGTCACTCCAAGTACTGGACCAGCAACTCCAGTTAGATAGTAAGTTGAGGGCTGGATGGGGATTTTGCTGCATGGTAGAAAACAAACCACATGAACATTTTCTCTCCATCAGTGGTGCTTTGAAAATATGCAAAATGAATTCTCTTAACACTTTTTTTTTTTTTTCATTTAATTTAGACTTGATATGTGATTCACCTGCTCTAGTCATGCTTCATCTCTGCTCCCCCCACATCTCCTGCTGTCTGGGCTCACACTGATTTTCAGGTATCAAACAGCAGCTATCTTTCTTTGTTAACAAAAATAGTTCTGAACCTTGCAGATAAAATGCAGTTTAATGAAGTAGCTACACAAGGAAAATGCCATTAGCAGGTGTTCAAAACAGAGACAGCAGACTGAGAAGGAAATTTCCAGCAACATCCATGGAAGCCCAGCCAGCTGTTGAGCCTTTGGGCTCATTAACACTCCCTCCCACAACTGCTTTAAATAAGGTTTGGAAAGGGCTCCTCTGTTCTTGGTGCTGCTCTGAGGGGTTGGTAGCACCAATCAAGCAGCTTCTTTGAGGGTTCTGTTAAGGTCAGTTGTGTTGTTAATTTTTCTTTTTCTTTTCCTGTTGGAAATTCTTGAGTCTTCTTTTCTTCAAGTGAACAAAATAAACTTACATGGGACCTAGAGGTAAGGGATGTTTATGCTGCTCAATACCATTTATATGGATATTATTGCCTAGAAATTCACTGAACTTTGTGGCTTGAACAGTAACAGGTTAATCTCAGTATTGGTTACTTTAAAAAGTATTGATTTGGAGTCTTTGGTGGAGATTAAGTTTATGGGGATTTTACATTTGCTTTGACTGCTGTAGTTCCTTAAAACAAATGTTTGTTTTTTAAATAGGTTTCCTATTTATCCAGTTACTTTTGGTGTATCAGAGAATGCAAAGGCTTTTTATTTCTAATTAATTCTGGTGTACTTTAAATTCAAATTTTTAAACCCTGTAGTTTATCAGAGCTAGGAAAGCTCATATCTGAACCCTTTACACAAAGGAAAATGGAGCTTCCAGAGTCCCATGGTTTTGTTTATTATGGAACTTCCAATGTTACAATGTTTTATCTGTTTTGTTTATGTTCCTGGAAGTCTTCTGGTGCTTTCTACTTTAACATTAATTTTAGAGAAATTATTATGAGAAAATCTGTGGAAAGTTGATTTTTATTGTGTGAAAATAACTTGGGATTCCTGATGGCTCCAGTTGAAACATATGCAAACAACAACAAAAAAAAAAAGCTGAGCATTTATTGTGCCTTATAAATTAAGGAATGTTAAGTTGTTTTTATGGGTGTTTTGATGTATGACTTGTTGTCTTTATTGGGTTCAACATCTTGGAGTTTGAGGTTTAAATCTTCAGTAAGGAAAATCCTTTCCACATTTGGGGGTGCTTCAGTTCTAAGGTTTTTTTCCCCTGTGGAAAAGGCTGGTGATACCTTTGCAGCAGAAAGAGAGAAGGATTTATCTGGCAAAGGTTTTTCTTTTATAAATAAATACTGCAATGAGAAAACACTGAAGGAAGTGGGGAAAGCAGGCACTGCTTGTTAAACCAGATAATTTTTGGTGTTGTTAAATGACATGGAATGGCAGGAATAACAAACTGTGTGGGAGTATGGGAGAAGTGTGATAAAGAGAAGGAACAGAAATGGTTTGTAGAAGTTTTGAGTGCTTGCACAGCTGCATTTTTCCTAAATAATGTCAAGTTCCTATTTGCCAACTGTGTAGCAATTCTCTGTGTCAATTTAGACTTGCTTTTGTGATTGGGATGAATCCTAGGAGATGGAACAGGATGAGTTTTAGAGAAAGCTTTTGCAAAGAGGCATCACAAAACAAAGCATTAAGGATTTTTGGTGAGAGGCTAACTCTGTTGCCTTTTTTTGCCCCATTCCCATTCTTGCAGTGATCCTTGTGAAGACACAAGTCTTCTGTGCATGATCTTGGAGGAACTAACAGGGAGTAAGATAAATGCCCTGGTTTTGAGGAGGCACCACTTGGTCATCCACCCAAAGTCTTGTTTAAGAGGCCTGCAGTAGTCCATGGCACCCTAAGATTGAGGATTAAATGTAATTCTTAACAGATGTAAGAAAAAAATGATAATTTTTTATAAAGAAGTGTATTGATTGAAGACACGAGACCTAAAACTGGGTTCTTTGAATCAGTCCTGCCGTGTCTCACATTTAGGGACCTATTTACCATGTCTACTGTCAGTTTTGTACTGTCAGCTCTTAAAAATATAGCCTAAAAAATACACCAAAATAGCAGAGTTAGCTTTGATCTGTAAAATAACACCTGAGCAAAGCATCAGTTGTGCAGTAAAAATACCAATTTCTGAGCTGACAGTGGAGCACAAATGAGGTGCTGAAGTGTTAAGATTTCCAAATAAATTTGAATTACTTTGAGAGAATTAGGTCTGGTTTTATTAGACAACTTTTCCGTTGTGTTCATGATTTCATGGGGAGAAGCAATGAAAAATCTGACAGCTGCATTATAGTTGGGCTTCAATATAAGAAAGATAAATGATCTTATATTTAAAAAAAAAAATCAATTTTGGGGTTCAGCTAGTGTAAGTTAGGATGCCTTGTTAAATATTTTGTGTTTTAGTATAGAGAGAAGCTGCTTGATCCTGTGAGCAGAAGCACATAAGTAAAATGGATGATTTTCAAGTATTTAATTCATGCCTAATAGTTATGATACATTTTTCTTGACACTAAGTAATGTGTATACTGCAGTACAAAAAGACAAGGGATGTCCTGTAAGGCACTGTCGTTTAGAAGCAGGAAATCTCTTTTCTGTATCATCTAAACCATCCCTCTGTTCAAATGTTCAAAAACATTCCCCCTTGTCCTATTGCAACAGGCCCTGCTGAAAAGTTTGTCCTCGTGGTGCAAAGACAATTTGTTATTTTGAACTTAACTCTGGAAATCCAGGTATTGAACCTGATAATAGCTGGAAACTGCATCTTGTAAGGGATATTACTGTGGAAAATATGTAATTTTTCAGTCTGTTGTTAAGGACTGTGTAAGATCTGTCTTGACCGTACTTTTTGAAGTGAAAATGTCCTTTCTGAGAAGTTTTGATTGTACTCTCTTTAGGCTTCTACTCATACCCTTTCACATATATCCTACAAACAGCGAGTATATGGCAGGAATAGAGAGCAGACTTCAAAATCTGTGCGAACAAACAGATAAAAATATCATTCCTTGAGCTGTGTTTTTGGGTTCTTACACACTTTGTCACAGTGGCAGCATTATCAAGGACACGCATTCTCTCTTGCTTTATCGTGTTTGCCTGGATCGGGGAGCCGTAAATAGCAGCGGGTTTGGGATCTTTTGGGGGCTGCGTCTTGTAGGAAGATGTGCAAAGAGCGTTTTTAAGTTAATTTACCGGGATTTGAGGACCAAAGCCCGAAACATAGCGAGACCCGCGGCTCTGCCCGCTGCGGCCGCGCGGGGGCGCGCTCGTCACGCGCNGCGGTGCGGGGCGCGCGGCGGAGCCGCGGCGGGGAAGTTGCGCCGGAGCCGCCGCCGAGCGCCCGTCCCAGCCCGGCCCGCTGCAGTCTCCGCGCCCTGCGCCCGCCCGGCCCGAGCGGGACATGGCTGAGCGCAGCTTCCCGCCGGGATGGAGGTAGCCGGGCCCTCGGGGAGGGCTCCTGCCCGCTGCGCTGCCAATCTTCCCGCGCCGCTCGGGGCTCGCTAGGGATCTGCCCCAGCCTCACCTTTCGCGCTTGTCGTGCCGCTTGGCTTAACCCGTCTTTCCTATGGCTGGGATATACAGCTCGACTCTGAAGACCCTGGAGGATTTAACTTTGGACTCTGGTTATGGGGCAGGGGATTCCTGCAGGTCCCTTAGTCTCTCTTCTTCCAAGTCCAACTCGCAAGCCTTCACCTCTTCTCAGCACAGAGGCAACTGGTGGTACTACTCGGGCTCCATGAACAGTAGGAATAACAGCTGGGACACCGTGAACACCGTGCTGCCGGAAGACCCCGAGGTCGCAGATATCTTCTCCAAGTGCCCTAAGCTGCCGGATCTCGAGGAGTACCCTTGGACTGATGAAGACATTGGCAGAATCCTGCGCAAAGGGAAGGGAGAGGGCCAGGGTAGGAGCTTTTCGCAGGAGGCTGTCAGGCGGCTCTCGCAGCTGCTGCGGCGCGCCCTGATCAGGGTGTCCCGGGAGGCTCAGCGCCTCAGCGTGATGCACTCCAAGTGCACCCGCTTCGAGGTGCAGAGCGCCATCAAACTCATCCAGAGCTGGGCCCTGGCCGAGAGCTGCGTGCTGGCCACCGTCAAGGCGCTCTCCTTGTACAGCATGAGCGCCGGCGATGGGCTGAGGAAAGGCAAATCCGCCCGCTGCGGCCTCACCTTCTCGGTGGGCAGGTTTTTCAGGTGGATGGTGGACACGAGGATCTCGGTGAGGATCCACGAGTACGCGGCCATCTCCTTAACCGCTTGCATGGAGAACCTGGTGGAAGAGATTAAGGCTAGGGTTTTGGCGAGTCAGAGCCCCGATGGTGGAGGGGAGATCTCGGCTGAAATCCTGGAGATGGTTATCAACAACGATGCGGAACTTTGGGGAGTGTTGCAACCTTACGAGCACCTCATCTGTGGGAAAAACGCTAATGGTAAGATCCAGCTTTTACGGTCTGTTGTCTTCATACCAACAAGCTTTACAGTAAAGTCCTCGCTCTCTGTGGACTTGGGGTTTTTCTGGGTTTGCTTTGCATCTGGATTGCATCTCGGTCGTGGTTTGTGTGTGCGTAAAGCAGGCATGACGGTCCTGCCAGGCAAGAACGATCCTGCTCTGCTCTTAAGATGTACCAGGTTATAAAAGGCTGTGGGAAACCAAGCCCTGTTGTCCTAACAAACATCTGACTTTCCACCAGCTGCTGTTTTGAGCATTTTCCCTCTAACTGGCGTGCAAATGTGTTCTGTGTAGCCCTAACATGAAATGTGTTTTACAAGCTGCTGTCCAGAAAGTGCCACTATATCTCTTTTAAACAAAATTTATCTTACAGCGAGTATCTTGTAGTTTCGTCTTAAAGATGCTGTTACCACCTACAGCCTGGAGAGGGAAAACAGTATTATTTTTTTTTTTCCTTTGCGGTAGTAAAATTCACTTTATGGGCAAAAACTTTGAACTTGTATACTTTGGAATTCCTTGTAACTCAGCAGAAACCTGTGGTGTCCTTTCCTGCCATAAACAAGAGCGTGTGTGTGAGCGTAGGACGGTGTGTCAGTGATGAGAATAACACAGTGTTAAGGTACTTACCGCTGCCATTTGTTTGGAAAGCAAAGTTTCCGAACACTTAAGCAGATAGAGGAATGTTGGCATCTTCTTACGGGAGCGAGGTTTGGAAGGCTTAAGCCATGACAGTTGTGTTATGGAGCTGCACTGTTTATTTTGCATTGTCACACTGAGGAATACCATATTTTCCCATAGAAAATTCAGGGAAACGTCCAGTTTAGGGAAGTATTTTGTGTACCACCCACGGTTTCATGACTTTTGCTGGCCTCTGTTACGGTCGACTATTCCATGCTTAACGCGTTTGTGATTTAACTCTATAAAACCAAGGGACTTGGTCTTTTCAAAGGGGAATCTCATAGCGAGAGAAGTAAAGGAGCTGTTTTAATTTGAGGGGAAAAAAAAAACCTCTGAAATTGTCAGAGATGGGCTGACTCACCTTCTCCTCCCTGGGTGCATTGATTTCCTGCAGTTTTTCCATACCCAGGCAATTCTGTTGTTGAGATCACGAGTAGGTGACTGCAGGGAGTTGTCCCCATTGGGTCAGCATTACTAAACACTTGTGAAATAAATGTGAAGAGCCTTTTGGATGTTCTCTTGGCTCTGGTTCAAGGCATAACTGTAAGTTTCAAGGTCAAACACAGACATCTACACTTCTAACTAAAAGCGCTTGGGTGATTAGCGAGGTATGAGGATGTGTCTGCCAAAACACTTGTCATTCTTCGTTTTTCATGGGAGTGTTTGTTTGCCACCAGCTCCGAGAAAAGGACTTGTTTCCCCTCCCTTGTTCCTTATTTAGGGAACCTGGAGTAAAATATTTTGGTTCTGCGAACCGAAATGTACATTTAAGCTCTCTTCTGCTCAGTGCTTCTGCCACACAGGTTCTGTGTGTAAAGTGAAGAGGTGGACCCTCACTCAGCCTTTTTTTTTTTTTCTTCAATCTATTTCTTAAGAGAAATTTCCCTGGAAAAAGTGCAGTGAGTGAATGGATGCTGGTGTTGAATGGGGAGAAGGGTGAGTGTGCAGGGAAATGCTTATAAATATTCAGAGCACCAAATGGTCAGTTATGATAACGCTCCCGCACGGTGGAAAGGCAAGCAGTCAGTGGCCACAGAAGGATTGGCTTCTGTTGCCTCTTTTGTTGTTCCTGCTTTTCAGATCAATCCTGTCAATAATTGAATGCATTTTTTTAAGTCTGGAAATTGAATAAAACCGCACATGAAGGCATCCTGTGATTTCCTGTGACAGTCTGTCACTAGTGTTTTACCTGACACAAGTCAGTGAATCCTCTAAATGGCTTTTCTTGCAGTTGGAAGGCCACAAATGGTTTTATATGGATGCAAAAAAGCTTGAAATAACTTCTCTATTCTTCTCCCTGTAGGAATTGTAAATGAGTAGTATTCACATCATTCTGCGCAGTGCTTTCAAATGATCTTGTCTTTTACATTAATTTAAATCTGAAGTAGATCTGGCAGTGAAATAACTGGATTTATTCCTGTTTAAGGAACAGGGAAACTTGCTTTATTGTCACTTTTGTTTCTTTTCTAGTAAAAGCATTTAGTGGAGCACTCGTAAATTGCAAACTTGGGGGATGTGTGCGTGTGTTGGGTTTTGTTTTATAGCCCTGAGTTTGATGGCAGAGATAAAAAGCACTTAGAGGTTCAGTTCTAGCTCCAGTCAAGCATTGTAATCCCTGGATGAAATCCATGGCGCTGTCCTCTGCAGAAGATTGCACGGGATTATCATAATGGACATTTCTGGCATTATGATCTATTGAGTACCATTTTCATTATTAGATCAGGACAGCCTGCTGCTTTGGACTCAAAGAAACAGTAAGTAAATACATAAATCTTCCTAAATTCTCATGACACTGAGGTTTGGACCTGTATTTCTCCAGTGACTAATCTCCCATCAAAGACCACAGTCCAGTCACTTGAAGCTTTGGAGGCTGAAAGAGCAATATTGTGTATTACAACAAACATGTTTTAATCAACACCTGCTGCCTGAAGGGTAAAGTTTAAAACTCTGTAAATGCTTAAGGGGGAATTTTAATATTATTTTAAAATAAATAATAATCTGTGGCTTGCTTGTTTATTTGCCCTTTCTGTGAAGCTGTTCTTTAATCAACTTTTTTGCTGCTTCTGTGAGCCGTTCTCTGCCCTCAGTGTGAGTTCTGACTTTGTGCTTGGGACTTGGTGGCTCTGCCTTGGAAGGAGGAGGAATGACCTGAGCCAGTGGCCCTGAGTTCTGCCAGGCTCTGGGTGTGTTAATACCTCCAAGGGTAAGGTCTTCTTAGGCAGAGTTCAGAGTTAGGCAGGTGGGACGTTGCAAAAACAATGCAATGCTGGAAAGAAAATGAAACAAAAGCACCAAAAAAGATAAGCAGTTACTGGACAATGTAGCTAATGAAAGGTAAAATGAGTGTAAATTGGAATACATGTTTTAGTTTCTATTTTTATTTGCATGGAGATGTATATATGCAGTGGTGGAAAATGCACCCAGTGGTTTCACAGGGGTATTGTGACATGCTAATTAGGAATATTAGGGTCTATTAATTTAAAATGCTTGAGAGAGAAGTTGAAATCTGAACTTAGCTTGGGAATGATTCTTTTACTTGATCTGCCTATGTTTGGTGCATGATTCTTTAGACTCTGACCTGTCAGCACTGCAAATACATTTGGATATCATTGCCCTGTTAATTACAGCACTTGGGTTGTAGTGAACTCTCTGGTTATGGTCAGGCACTCCTGTGTCTGCCAGTCCACCTGCTGTGCTGTTTAATGCATCAGCACATCCTGGTGCTCTGGAGATAGAAGTGTTGACAGATGTTTTGCCAAAGGAAAAAAAAAATGGAGAGGGGGAAGGGTTGGAATTTAACCTGATAATGCTGTTTCTTCATGTACCTCTTAGCCCAAACACTTGAAGTTCTCCCTGGACGAGCTAATCCACAAATGAGTCTGTGGTTTGCTCACCTGAGGATGAAGAAAAATAGGGTCTGGAATAATTCTACTTGTGTTTTGAGGTATTTTTCTCAGAAAGGGTTGAGGGGGGAAATGTATAACCATTCCTCACAGTGTGAGGGAGTGGTTAGGACTCTGTAAAATTAAACAAGGCGTGAATTTTCTTCTCTCTAATACTAAATACTGACAAACCTCATCAAACATGGGCTTAGCATTTACTGTCACCAACCCTGTGTCCTTTTACACTGCACTACTACAAGTTAAAAATTATAACCAACTTTAACAGAGGATTTTTTAGAGCTACACTGTGATGAAAATTCCTTTTTATACCTATCATATGGTCTGAAGTAACTTTTTTATTTCTGCATAGTCATGGTACTGTATTGAAATGCAGCATGGGGGAAAAATAATGACATTTCAATAAGCAGAATGTCCTTTTGTTATCTGAGCTGAACAAACTGGTGTGCTCATCAAGAGCCTCATCAATTTTAATAAGCTATCAGCTCCACAAGTCTTCAGGAAAGCACTGCATGGTGGAAGGGGGGGTATTTTGGGGAAAAGAGCTGCAAATGCAATCAATAAATGAATCTGAGGGGAAATACAGGATTCATATGATGGTACAGCAGGCAGCTTGTAAATTGTTTCAGAAAAAAAATAATCAAGTAACTCTGTCTTCTGTGTTACTTTGTCTGAAGCAGGAGTTTGAAGCAATTTTGGTGATTCCTGGGCAGGAATTTGGTAACTTATGTACATGTTTCCATGTTGGATGGGCTGGTTGTAGCTATGATCCTATTCCAACTTTGGCTTCATTCACCTCTGGACCCCCAGCCCACCTTGTGTGCTTCTACTCCTACACAGCCAAGAGCTTGGATTTCTATCCACAAACCCACAGGGACAAATTCTTTAAGCCTAAATATTAATGCTTGTACACACATGCTCACCTCTCCTACAAAAAAACAAGCCACCAGGTGCATATCTGCAGATGTTTGTGTTTTTAATTGTGCATCTTATGTTAAAGTACAGAGCAAGTAAGGCTGACCTGCCTATTTTTTTCCACTTTACTGTATCTCTATGTATATATTTTTAGTTATATATAGTAAAGGAAAATTAATGATGTAATGATTCTGTCTTAAATTAATCCTTCAACATTGCTGATATTGCCCCATGGCAACAACATTTGTGTCCTTTCAGTAAAATTGGTTAAAGAGCAAGTGCTGAAATCCCTCTGTCTGTAACTACCAGCAGCAAATGCTGCTGATGTTTAGATTTTTAGTGGAATCAGTGTTGGTGGCAGCTTAACCCTGTGAAACAGAGGAGTTGTTTCTCTCAGAGAGAAAACTCTGTGACCTCTTTTGTCAAGGCTGAAATCTCTTGTTACTGCTAAAGTTTGAACTGACCAAATATTGTTTGGATCAGGACAGAATTTTATCCCTAAGTGACATCAGAGTTCTGGTGTTTGGTTCATTGATTAATTGATTTTCCAGGTGAAAAATAAAGCTGGTTTAGCTCAAAGATTAGCAGTGAACACGTGTGCAGTATCTGGGGTGCTGTTACATGCTATTTTGTGTGTGTGTGTGAGCAGAAAATGAGGAATGAGCTCTAAATGTCATGTGTTTGATGTACACGTCTTCTGATCTTGGAATAACTGGAATTAAAGTAGAGATCTTGCAGCTGATTTTGCTGAACTGAGCCACCAGAGTGGGGTTTTTTTCTCATATACCTCATCTAATTTCTTATGTGATTTGAAACTGCAACTCACCCGATCAAGGGAGGGTTGTTGATTGTCAATCAACTTCCATAACTCATCCCTAGGATTATGGGCATCCTCCTTTTCCTTGAGATCAGCACTCATCCAGAGTGGGGATGTCATATATATAGATTTTGGCTGTTTTGACATCTTAATCCACCCTAATTTGGAGTTATTCCAAAACTAACTGCAGTAGTAACAAAAGGGGAGTGGTGAATTTTGAATACATTTTGTTCCCCATTCATAATGGGGTTGAGATGAAACATCTTTTTACACTGAAAAATCTTGTTTGGGTAGTAATGTTATTGCAATGTTTTCATGTTGTAATAATTTGTTTCTGCTGATATACATCATGTGATTCAATTACTCCAGTTAATGGTCCATTTAGAGCTTTCTTCATCTGTTTGATTTTTCTGTCCCTTTCCCCAGCTTGGTTTGTAATGGATGGGTCTGCAACAACTCAAAGAAGATGTTTCAGTTTATGTAAGTCCTCTGTTGCAGGAAACATAAGTAAAAGTACTGGAAACATTTATTTACAATAAACAATTCCAAGTTGCAGAGGAGGATGGGTGAGGACTCAAACACTTAATTAACTTCAGAGAAAGCTGAAGCTCCAAAGTGCCCACTTGCACTTGGGAACTTAAACCCAAAATCTTGGTGCTGAAGTAGAAGTAAGTTGTTAAAAAACTAATTTTACAGCAATGCAAGGAAGTGGAATAAGACCAAAAGTGGTATTAATCCTGTGATCTTCACTAAATTAGCTTGTTGTCCTTTCTTAAAGGCTAATGCTTTTTACATTTAACTTTCTTGAGCGGTTTGTCAGTTGTGCCAGCAGAATTAAACAGAACAGAAACAGAGGCTTGTAAACACAATAAACCCACTGGATACTCTGCAGTGCCCAGTTAATCTCTCAGCTGTCTTAGTTCTCCTGAAGCAAGATGAAAATAATTCTCCATTTTTATTTGAACTCTCACTTTGCATTTGGTCAGGGCTGAGCTTTACAAGTCAGTTTATGTGGTCCTTATTTATAAACATTTCCCATTGGTGGAGGCTCAGGGTTTTGCAAATTGGACATTAAGGCAAACCTCTCTCCCCCTGATGAAGTTTTGCCCCACCAGTAGACAGCAGGAGGAAATGTCCATTTGTTCATGTTGAACTATGAGAATTCAGGCTGATGAACAAAATGATAAAGCCAATTGAATTTCTGGTGCTACTGTTGTTTTATTGGGATTGACTTTCGTGGTATTCTGAACCTAAGTGCCTAACATGACATTCCAATGAATCCAAACAAGCCTGAGGCACCAGTAAATCCAGGACAGTGGTGGCTTCGTGCTTTCTTCATTTACAAATTGGGGCCAAAGTACTTCAGCAGAACTCTTGATTCTTTTCCATACAGAAGAGCAGCTACATTTAAAAAACAAAGAGCAAACATACATATATGAAAAAAAACTGGTGGACCTTGTTGAGAGCATGAGTCAATTTAAGGGTTCCAAGTTGTGGATTTTTTTATGGAATACCAGGTTGGAAGGGACCTGAAGGATCACCTTTCAACCACCTGAGTGAGGAGAGCCTTTGAAGTGGAGTTGCCTTGTTTGCATCACAGGACTTGTCCCAAGAAATCAACAACAGAAAGAGGAAAGGTTTGTTCCTTTCACCCCCAACACATCCAGACTTGCCTTTGGCCTTGGGTCCCAAGCCAGGCAGGATCTGTGAGCTCAGCCTGGTCCTTGGGAAGGGCTGGGATACAGCAGGTGACCTGGTGAGCCTGGCAAGGCAGTGATGGGCAGGGCACACCTGAGGTGGTTTTGTCAACCCCTAATTCAGGTGTCTGCCTGCAGCCTGCCAGGGTGGTGGCTGCACTTCTGTGAGCTTGGGACATGTGGGATGGAATTAATAGCGTGGAAGTAGCTTTTGAGGAAAAGGGATGATGTGACTGCTGTGCTCTTCAGGAGGGGACACTAAGGATTGAAGTTAAATGGAATTCTGAGCTATAAAATCCTTGTCTGTTAAAACCTACTTGTTATGTGGTACTTGCAGGTGAAAGCCCCTTAGAATTGTAAACTTCCTACTCCTCACCTGCTCAAAACCTGTTCCTTAATGCTGTGATTCCAAGTCGAGCTGATGCTGTTTGAGGAGCTCCTCCATGGGGCAGTGGTTTGGATTGGTCTTTGCAGTGATTTTATGTGAAGCATTTCTCTGAAATTGCCCCTGAGCAGAGCCTGAGGTGCTGGGCTGCAACCTGGGAGCATCATTAAATTGGGTCTCAGGGATGGTTTGGTGCTCTTGGTGTGGCTTTGACCCAGACACTCAAAGGTCACTTGTACGCCTGAGCACTTGTCAGGCTTGTTCTGGTTGGTAATTATTACACCTGGACCATCTCTTCCTTAAAACCTGTTTGATGTTCACATCACGTTGTACTTGACCTGCTTCAAGTCTGAATTGAGCAAAATGCCAGAGCAATCTGTCATGAGGCTGCATTTGGCTCTCCCTGTCCAAAAATTAAAAAGCCTTGACATAAGCAAAAAAACCCAAAAAACTAAAAAAAGACTATACTTAAACAATTCCTGTAGTTTTTGTATAGTGACGCTAAAATGCTTGAGATGAAGAGTGTTTGTGGTAGAATCCTGGGGTAGAGACAAAGAACTGAAGCCAAGTAAACATTTCAGAGCAGCTTTTCAGTTTGTGGATGTGGATTTATAACAACTGGTAAATTTGCTGTGGGGCTGCGCAAGATCAAAGTAAAAGTTGTTTATGATATTTTGGGGATGAGAGGAAAGGAACACTACAGAAGACATAATCTGCTTGTTCCATTCTTCAGTGTTTATAACATCACAGTCCATGCTGGATACTTCTGTCACTTTAATTTCTATCCCAATCTGGAGTCTGTTGCCTGGGACCTGGAGAATAAAGAAAAAAATATAACTCTGTTTATGCTGGGATTTATACATTAAAAAGATAAGCATGTAGAGGCATAATTATCTATTATTTTTTGATCCTATATAGCTCTGGATTTTTTCCTGATTAATTCCAAGATGACAGTGAATAAATTTTCTTCTAATATTTACATTTTATTGTTTGTGAATCAAGCACACTACTATTGGAGCTGAAGGACAAGAGTTGAATATTGGCAGACAGTTAAAGTAGGGAATTGGGCCAGTATTGCCTCATATTTATTCTTCAGACTGTTTGGGTTTTTGATGTTTTACTAGAATTTAGTAGAAGTCAGTTTCTTGTTTATTTTGTTTAAATGACGACTCAGTACTCCAGGCAGCACTGACTCATGTCAGGTGAAAGCAAAACCCAGGGTTTTGAGCTGCTTTTAGGCAGTTCACTCATCTTTATCTTTGATTCCTCTTACAAGTAGTTGTGAGGTTCCTTTTTATTTCTTTTCCCAGTTTTTGTGCAATTTCCTGAGATAACACCACAGGCCTAACCAAAACCTTAGGGATGGGTGTTTGTTGTAATAATATGAAAGATAACATATAATGAAATGTATTTCCTTTGTGGGGGTGGATATAAGTTCTCTTGAATTGCACATTGAATTTCTGCTCTTTGGTTGAATGTTATCTTCATTCCAGCCCCCCACCCGGTTTTGTGCTCAGCTTGCACTGGCGACTTTGTTTAGTCTAGAGACCATAAAAATTTCTCCCGAGCTGCATTGATACAGTTTTGTTACTATCTTTGTGTGGCTTCTGGTACTTTTAAGCTGTTATATGAATTTTATAATGTGTCTGTGGATATTTGCACTGTAGGGACAGTTGGACTTAGATGGGAGGGAAGAAGGTGAAAAACTGTAAATGGTAGTAACCAATTCATAATCTTTATTATTGTTTTTAATAAATTATCTCATTCTATTGTCAATATATAAAAACTTTTAAAGCTTTCCCCCACCCCCCCCACCCCCACTGGGAAGTGTTATGCTGACAAAGCATAACAGAAATTTTCATATGTTGAAACTTTGCCTTGAATGAGCATCAGTTTTGTTCAAACCTGAAGCAGGATCAGGAGATTTGTCAGAGTAGTTGTCAATGACCTGCTGCTGAAGGAAGCTTGGAGTCCATGCAGGAAGTGCTGCTTACCTTGAAGTTTCACCTTGCTGCAGCCTAAGGAATAATTTCCACTTGTTTTAATAGATATTTGATAAATTTTTGCCTATCAGAAAAGACTGGATCCTTCCTGAAGCAGTTGCCTGGGTTTGAAATTGCTTGGCTTGAGGCCACATGTTTGTCTGAGGTGGTTTTGTTTTAGTACTTTGTAATAAACTTAAGGGATTTACACCTTGAGGTGGGAGCAGCTTTGGCTTTGGTGACCATTTCTTCCATGGAAAACCTGGATTGGAGGATTTAAAGCATCTGTGCCCTAAGGTAGTTTTGTAGCTGTGCTCGTGAGTGCAACGTAGGTGACTGGTGTGTTTTTGTTAATCTTACTATTTTGTTAATATTATTTGGAAAAGTGTGTCCATCCTCCAGCTCTGTTCTCTAAGGTTAACGCCAGATGTGGAGTCTCTTGTTAAAGCCACTCAAGGAAGACTGATGCTCAGCATTTCTCCATGGAAAGCAACCTTGGAATTGTTTCTGGCACTTTTTCCCTGTGTGTGTAATTCTGTGGCTCACGTTTTTGTAGCAGACATGTGGAAATGCAGCTTTCATCACAGGTTATTTTGTGGGATGATGTATGTGCTGCACATCCATAGATTTGGGGAGGGGGCTGTCTTGCTTTGTTTTCACACAGTTGAGGTGACCTGTGACCAGCCGGAATTGAGTGATAAAACTGTGAATTTTCTTTGTACCTCCACAGCAGTTCAGAATATTCAAAACTGTCCTGTTACAGTGTGATGATGTATATGCAAGGCTGTGTGATTGTGGTTTTTCACGTTCACTGCAGAAGGCCAGAGCTCCCCTAAGGCAAGCACAACTTATAAATGAAAATGAATATAATTTATTAGCGTGCAGGTAACCCTTGCCACACAGCCAAGACTTAGAGAATTCTTAAGTTATGGCAGAAGATACTGAGCTGGCACGGGGCATTTGGCCTTGCACCATCTGCAAAGCCTGCACTCCAATTTTCTGCTGTTGCCATGGGCTGCAGACTCAGACAGGAAATCATGGCAGGATGGGAAAGGCTCCAAAATACACACAGCCTGTATAAGGTTTGCAGTTAAAAGGGAGTTTCAGAGAACAGGCTATCTGTTCTGCTCACCAGGCAGGGAGAAGCAAAGCTGCCTTGTGTGTACCCGTGTGCTTTAAATGTCTTGATATGTTTTATACGCTCATTTTTTTAAAAGCTTGAATTTTTTCCACGTAAAGTAACGTGCATAACTTCAAATGATCCATTTATATACGAGGGGCCTGATTCAGCCCTCGCTTAATTGGTCGTACTGGGCTGAAAGCAGAGGAGAAAGGAGTAACCACATGGAGCTTGGGGCACATCAGGCAGAAGAGCAGCCCCTGCCTCCCCTTCCCACCAACTCATTTTGGGGGTTTAGTTTTATATTCAGGGATCAAGGCCTGGCTTCTGTGCACTACAGAGTGTTGCTATGGGAGCCTGTGTGTGTATGGCCCATCAAGTGACAGGGATGCAGAAGGTGTTTGGTTAGTGGAGCTGGGTCGCTTTCTAGCCCTGGGTAGATCACAGGGTCAGAGTTATTAATGCATTTTCCTTGAGCTGTAGGTTAAAATAGGGAATACTGGAGTGATTTGCTTTGGAGAGCAAACAGTTTTATCATCTGCCTATGAGAGATAAGCACAATAATCTGTGTGTAATGAACTGCACAGTCTGCAGAGCTTCCAGTGTGTCTGAAGAGTAGTGTAGAACTGGTCAGCTTATGCTGCCTTGACAGATGGGGGGAGAGGATAATTTCTCCAGCAGTTCCTAATTTAATTTTAGTAAAGGAGATGCTCCTTGACTAAAATTTACAGCAAATCCACACTGAGCATCGTGCTTGGGAGGCATTCTGGACAGACAGAACAGGAGCTCAGCAAACTTCTTGTGTTACAAACCTGCTTTAAAACTTTCTCTCCAAGCCCCATCTGTGGTTTTTAATTCTGACTGAAGGGAGCCATATAAGAGGGTGGTTTGTTCGCCGGGCATTTTCCAGTTTGGCTTGTGTATGTAGTGCCTCTCCAGCTTCTTGGGAGAATGGAACTGTGAACAGGAGTAAGGTGAGGTCTGTGTGTTACACTGCCAGATATTGCTGGATGCACTGGTGATGTATCTGTCAAGAATGAGACTGGAGCTACCAATTAATCTCATTAGAAATTAAAAACTTCGGTAGGGTTTAACCCAGGGCCTGGGATCAGTGACTGAGGCAGTTTATTTCATGACCCTGTATCTTCCAGTAACTGCTGCCTTTTTATGTGCAATATAATGTCAGAAAGATTTGCTGCTTTTCCTTTTTGATTTTATTTAAATCTGACGGGAGACAGTGTTCAAACAGCAGACTGTCTCAGCCAAGCCATCTGCCTGAGCCCTCAGCAGCGCATTGTATTCCTGAAAGAGCATTCTAGGGAAACATCCCAATTCTGAAAAGTTTGAGCTGATTCTACATTAAAAGAAGTGATCCAAAAAGCTGCTGGTGATTTACATGTGAACGCTGCCAAGTATTTCTCTGATGAGAGTGCATAACAAAGGAGTGCTCGAGTGGTTGAGTAAGGCTGATTGGAACAATCTGTTGTGGGCTACAGATCATCTTTCTGATGCTCCACAATGGTGAGAAGCTACTGTCACTTGTATTTTCAATCTGTATTTTGCTTAGAGGTAGGAGATCTTTTGTTGTCAGGTCCCTCAAGCCACTTGTGGGGCGGGAGAGGCAATATTTCTTGCTTTAAAATATTCATGGAGCTTGCATGGGCTGGCTTCATCTGACTTTGTCACCCAGAGTGATTTCTAGAAGACGACAGAGAAGTTGTATTTGATTCATCTTAATTAGGGCTTGATAGACACATTCTAATTTGACTTCTGGATCTGAATATGGATTTGCATTAATAATCAACTGCTCTCCTAACCTTGCTTTTTGTTCTCAGCTGTTACTGAGGAGTTTGCTCAGGGAGTAGCTGGAAGAATGTATAGTATTTGTTGTGCGGACAGTTCATCTGAGGACACTTTTCTGTTGTTCAGGGACAGCAGGTTATTTTCTGGGCTTGTTCTGTGATGAACAGCACAAGCTTTAGGAGACTCGTGTGGGAGTGATTTCTTCTACTTTTTTTGTGATATGCTGTTGAAATGAGGCAGGTCATATAAAGCAGCTGCTTATTTTGGAACAAAATCAGCATAACACATTAAAGAACTCATTAATCACTTAGCTCAACCTTCACTTATTATTAAAAAAAACTTATTGCATCTCTTGTGCATTTTGAAATGCCAGGGATCCTAAGACATATGTTGTATATTTAGATCTATAGGTTAAGAGCATCAAATAGTTAAAATAGGGAGTAAAAACTAAAACAAATTTCTGTTGAAGTATTGGCTCTCCTTTCAGTGATTTTTAGGAGTGGGAGGTGGCTGTATAAATACCTGCACAAAGAACTGCTCTGAACTCTCCTCTTGTGTAAATTTTTGTCCTGCAATAGTGGCTTCTTCCCTTTGTTCAGTTTTGCTAGCACAAAAGCCTTCACTTTCCTAAAAGTCTTTCAGTGCGTTAACCAGCTTCTGCATCTCCTCTCCCCTCGAAAATCCCAGTGCTTGGGTTACAGCAGGACTTATTCTGTAGTTAAACCCCCGAGTTCCTCAGGGATGTCTTTCTTATATATCCCCTGTGTAGTCCTAATGGTATGAGAAGAGCTTACTACATTATAATCATGTTAGCTTGTTATAGAGTTGGGTTTTTTTGAGGAGTGGGAGTAAATGGATCAACCATTAAAACCTAGATTAGTTTTGAGACAGAGGAAGAGATCAGTAGGTTTGGTCAGAAACCTGCACTGTAATTGTCTAATAATACAGTTGTCTGTTCCTGTAAGCCAAAATGGGATCACAACCACGGGACCAAGCTTCTATTCAGCCTTTAAGGAGGGTACTCAAGCCACATTTTCATTTTATTGGGAGGGTGCAGTCAGGTTTGTGTGGTCGTTAATATATAGGAGTTCATAAAACTGGCAGCCTTAATTGGATAGAAGGGTTAGTAAAGCATGAGGTGAACCAGAATGAGATCTCTTGGGGTCTGAGTTGTGCCTCCTCTTAAAATACGCATGGCTTGGCACAGTGAGTAGCTGGGGCTGAGAGCAGCGTAGTATTAATTTTGTTTGAATAATGGCATTCATGTGCCTATGCTAATGAGTGTGTTCTGCTGCCTGTCCTGCAGATTGTGGACTGGACTCTGAGTTTATTTCACATCTCTCGTGCTTATTTCACATCCTTAATGGCTTCCTTCTGCAACAGAGCCTGTCTTGATTCCCAGTGATGTAATGGATCAGAACCTGACCTTGCTGCACTGCTTTTCCCACAACTGTTGTGCAGCAATCACACAGCTGTTCACTGATTATTATTTTTTTTTCCAATTGGTTTCTTTGGGATACATTATTCTTTGGCCTCAACTTCCTAATGCAAGTCAGCAGCCACTCTTTGGTAACAGCATTCAAGCAGTGCAGGCAGTGGTGTTGAAGGCTTTAAGTATTGCTGAAGTGTTTGGGTCTGCTCAAAATGTTGAATGAATATTAGGTTTATTTTTATTGGTGGGGAATTATGTGCTTCCTTTGCCCCTCTCCTTTCCTCAGCTTATGACAAGCTAAGACAAAAGCAGTATTTAATAAAGGAGTGAGGTGTTTCAAATAGAAATATCTTGTAGGCTTTTTTCCCAATAATGTCATGGATAGGTGCTCTGTTACATTCAGCATCAGGGAAGTTGCATGGACTAGCAGTTCAATGTGGTTTGGGGTTTATTTGTGGTTTTTGGGAGATTTTTGAAGTATTTGTGATTCATTCATTGTGAAAGTTTTGTGAGCTGATGAATTAAAGCTGAGAATGGGTGGGAGGAGGAATAGAAATTGATACTTCACAAGCTGGAAATCTCAGCTGCAGTGCACCTTAGAATCACTGAAATGCTGGTTAGGATTTGCTCCTGGAGGTTGTTCAGTCCATTTCCACTTCTGGTTGGACTCCTGCCAGAACTAGATCAGCTGAGTGATGGCTTTGCATCTCTAAATCTTGGGAACACCCCTGTGGTAGATCCCACAGCCTCGCTGAGCAACCTGCTCACTTTTTTAGTGAAGGAGTTTCTCCTGATGTCCAGCATGAGGCTCTTAAGTCACTGTTTGTGCCAGTGCCCATCATGTGCTGCTTCTGAGAAGAATTTGACTCCATACATTTTGTAGCCACCCTTCAGATAGTTGTAGGTGCTTTTTAAATTGGCCTTTAGTGTCCTCACAGCCAGACTCTACAAGCCCAGCTCCTGTACCCTCACCATTTCCAGGCAGAGACCATCCGGTCTCTCTGCAGTTTATCCACATCCCACGTGAAGTGGGGAGCCTAAAACAGTGTTCCCCACAAACCTGCTGAGGCTGCTCCTGAAGGGATTGAGCAAGCTGGACCTCAGGATCAGCTGCTGTTCTCTGATCATTATCATTTCATTGTGGTTTGCTCTCATCTCTGCCTCACCTCGAGTGCAGGAGACCTTTCAGGTTGGAAAGTGCTGCTGAATTATGTGGTTGAGGCTGTGACTTTTTGAGGTGGAAAAAGAGAAGTTTCAAATGTAGAATTTTCATTCTGTCAGAGCATGAAACTCAGAGAGCCCTTTGGAGTTTCCATAGAGAAATGACTTCATTTCATGACTGGGATGCTTGCTGCCACAAGCAGGGGTTCTTGAGTTCCTTTGTGCCCATTGGTACAGTCAAAACTATTTCTGATGTTTAAAAAAACTGGAACGAAACAAAAATGAAAAAGCCACCACATGTCCAAACCACCAAAAAACTCCCCGAAAAACCCAGCAAAATCAAACCAACAAAAATCCTTAGAGTCTTCTGTGTGGCAATTCAGTATTATGGGGTTTTTTGCAAACTCACCTGAGTTACAGCTATTGCAGTGTGTGAGAATATCAGTGTTTTCACTGCCCAGACACCTTCAAAACCAAGGGTTTGAAGTCTGGCTGTGAGTCTGCTTCTGCCTGAGACCTGGTCTCAGGTTTCAGTGCTTGTTTTCTTTCTCCTTTCCTTTCCTGTCCCCCCAGCCAGAGTTGAAGGCACAACCTGCCTGATGATTTTAAGCTTAGAAGATGGGAAAGAAGGTTACAGCACACTCTTTTGGAATTCTTCATCACTGGCTGCCTTTTCTAAATTTACAGTCACATGAATGCTGCCTCCATGTACTTGGAGAATTGAGGCACTCTGTGCAACTGCAGAAGTGAGAAGCAAATATTTTGGTTTCTCTACCCACTGCATTGTGGAGCTTTCACAAAAAAACCAAAGGCTCATTCAACCTTTCTTTGGAAAAATGTGGCTCTAAACACTGCTTGCCCAGGAAAACAGGTACAGGATTATGTTTTAGTCTTACATAACCCTTAAAAACATAACGTCACCACCAAAAATTACAGACCAATAATATAAAAGCAAGCAGTTGAAGAGGATTCTATACCAATTAAAATAGCAATGCTGGTGACTGGGCAAGTTTCAGTGTAGCCACACTGCTTTTCTTCCAACTTTCATTTATTTTGCTTCTAGGGTTATAAACTTTGGGAGAGAGAGGGGGATGGAGGCTGTGACACTGAAAGTTATTCTGTCTTAACTTGTTCAGCTCTTGAAACAAAGCTCTTAAATCTCGAGCTTTTGAAGTAATTTGCGCAAATAACTGATAAGAGTTGTAACTTTCTCTCCTGTGGAAATGTTGAGTTTGTGCTGAACCCTTCCTTGGAGAGGCTGGGTCCCATTAGCCAGCAGTGCCATTCCTGGATGCAGGGTTCCCTCGGAGATATGGAAGAAGATGGAAAAAGAGAAGAGACTTCTTTTTGACATAATTAAAAACTCTGGAAAATGTCAGCAGAGATAATGCTGACTAATGAGGTGTAGACTGCAAATATTGGTATATCCCAGAAAATGGTGTTCTCCTGTCTGGAGCAGTGGAATTAAATTGGGTTTGGTAGTAGTAAGAGGGGACTTGCTCCCTGCACACAAATTCATGTCTGTCTTGCTCTAATTGAAGTAACCCCCCTGTGAAATTGCTACCCAGAAATGACCTCACCAAGGCTGTTTGCTCAAGCTCTTGGCAATCAGTTTTGAATACTTAATGCAGTAGCCAGAAAGCAGCAAAAAACCCCCCACGTGCTAGAGAATGAGTGAGGTGGTGGGGTTGTCCCTTACACCAAAATGCTCTGTAATTCTTCTCTGCTTTCAGTTGAAAAAAATAATTAAACTAGTATTTTAATGTTGCATTTATTAGTTACACCCTGCCATGTGAAATCCAAAGAAATGGCTCTGTCTAGATGCTAAAAATGCCAGAGGTTAACTGTGCTTCAACATTTCATATTAATCTTAGTAACTGTATTGGGCTACTTAAATACAAACATTAGGAGGGAAAAAGATCCTGCACTACCCTTGTTGCCAGTGAGACTTTGAATTTAGGTAATTTCATGCATGCAGAGGTAGACTTTATTTTTCCTTCATCAGCTAAAATAACAATACAGCTCAACTTGGTATATTTATTTAATGAAACACAGGATCCCTGCCCTGATGGTTTTAATCAGTCCCCTCGCTATGTGGTAATTAGGGGTTCTCTCCCGTGGTTCTGTTTTTACTTAACTTTCAGAATGTGCAGCCAGTTTAGGTTTCGAGAGATACTTGCAACTAAATGTTGCCTCATTTACATGTGGATTATCCAGAGGGGACCCTTAAACACACACTCACGTTACAGAAATGCAGCCCCTTTCAGCACTTTCTCATTCACGGAGCAGCGTTCTCCAGGAAAATGTTATCTTTTGTCAGGAACTAATTCATTCCACTCGGAGGATGTGACCAGCCCTTTGATTCCTCGCACACACGAGGGAGGATTCAGAAGCTGGAGGTGGCTCAGAGCCAGGTTTGCCTGAGTCCCGATGGATGCAGCTCTGCTAATTCAGGAGAGCATCCCTGAAATCAGGTTCAGGCTGTGCATCTGTCACAGGCGAGCCCTGTATTAAACACAGGGTGAGAAATGGGCTTTTTCTGACCAGACAGAGCCTGTCAATGCTTCTCATCTTTGTTTAATAACCAACTCCCTTCAAGGGACCTGAGAAATGTTGTATTTGTGCCTCTAACTGTGCAGCTGGGTGCCATTTGCTCCTGGCAGCTACAGAATCGCTGGAGACGCGAGGAAGTAGAGCAAATACAGAGCATTTAAAGCTCTCTAAAACAGCTTCCCTGCATAATGTGTGATGTTAAAATACTAGGTGGCAGTTTGGTCTGGTGTAAAAGTTTTATTGGTGGGAGTTTGAGCCAGCCACATTATTCAGGAAGCCACTACTGAGCTCTCAAGTCATCTGAAACGTGTGCTAGTAAAATCCTTTTTATAAAGCAATACAACCCCATGCAAGCTCCCCGTCTAACTCGTCATCTGTGTCCTGGGATTTAGCTGCTGGGATGTTTGGGCTGCTGGTTTGTACAGGTACTCTGCTTATAAATCCAGACAGGAGTGAGCTTCTCCCAGTCCCAGGATTCTGGAGAAGCCGCCTCTGCACTGTGCTGAAAGCTATTAATTAAACTTTTCTCATTGCAGAACTGAGCCCTGCTGCTGGTTAATCCCCTCCCCAAGGATTAGGAGGGAATTTGTAAAGTTTTATCCAGCATACCGTGTACTTACATGTTTCTGATCCTACAGTAGTTGTATCTGGTGTCTTCTCTACAAGTACAAATATCAAAAAGCCTTCCAAAAATGTGACCATTGAAGGGATGACACTGAGACAGTGGACCTGGAGTTTGAGATTGCAAACGGGGAAGGAAAATTCTCTTTTCTAGCTTTTGTCTCAGAATAAATTAATCTGAGAATAGATTAACAGGAGATTAAAGCATTTGAGTTGCAAATACAAGTGAGTAGGTGGAAAGATTTGGGGTCAGAGCTGAGACAAGTGGTACAGGAGCATTGCTCCCCAGATGTGGATATACACCCAACTGGTTCCAAAGGTCCTGTGCCACACATATCCCCCTGGTCCCATTCTTGGGAATACTGATAATTGTGAAATACCCTCATAGCAGAAATGCAGTGTTAGGATGAAGGTCTCTTGTGTTCTGAAGGCAGTGGGATCTCTTGTTATTTGTCTAAAAAGCTGTTTATTTTTCTGAGCTAAATAGGCCTTTCCAGGCTTCTTCACTCACTTCTTTGATCTGGTTTGGCACTTGTCTCTTTCATTCTGTTGTAATTTTTTTTCTTTGCAACTCAGCTGCTCTTAATCACAGGAGCTTGTGAATTTGGGTACATAGCTTAGCTCTGACTTTGAGGGGGTTCATCTTTACTTTTTTTATCATAAATAACAAACCCAAGAAACTGGTAATGTGCTTTAAACAATTTCAATAGGAAGGCTTGTTGTGATGCATTGTGAGAAACCTGTTTCACTGGTACCAGTAAACAGCAGCTTAACTTTAAACTTATACTTACTGCCTACAAAAAAACCTCCTACACTTAAAGCAAAGGTAATTTTCTGTTGTGAAGAAGACATGGATATGTAAGTTCTTTTAAAAATACGATTGTGGAAGAGCTGTGCGTGAATATTGTGGTTTGGAAACCAAGCAGGAGGTGGATATTGCAAAACAAATTGCTCAGAATTCTTCCTTCATTCTCCTCACCAAAAAAAAAAAAAAAAAAAAGGGAAGGATGACCAAGAATGAGAATTATTATGAGCAAACAGCAGGGAACCCAGCACTGAATGGATTTACTGTAATAGTAGTACCCTGTAGTTACTTCTGTAGTACAATCCTGTGAAGAGCATGTAGGTGAGTGGAGGACTAGGGGTGTCCCCTGCTTTCCTGAGGGATCAAATATTATTCCTGCTTTTATGTTAATTGGCCTGGATGCAGTCAAAATATTTGAAATATTTGCAAACCTGTCCAGGTTTGTCCACATTTTTTGTAGGGAATGTAGCAGTGGATGGAAGATTGTGGGTGAATAAACATGACAAGGTTTGAAAAATGGGATCTGTATTCACTGCTGGGGTTGTTCTGTGGGAAAAGGAAAACCAATCCCTTTGGGGAAAAAAGGGAAAGGAAAGCAGATCCCTCTATGAAAATAAAGACATGTATGGGATAGATTTTTCTTGTACTTTGAGTACCTTTTTATTTTTTTCAGCAAGGCTTGCCTTTATTTAATTTGAATATCGATGCTAATTAGTATGGCACCCTACCCATTATATTGATGTGGCACTGAAAACTCAATTAACTGTCCAAGACCACCTTTTAAGTCAGTCTTAAAGTTGGGATTGAATTCTAGATGTCCTGGCTGGTTCACGTTTTGAGTTTTTGTGTTCTCCAGGTGTGAAAGTTTAGAGTTTAAGATTCCAGAGGACAACTTGGCACAGTACCAGTTGATGATGGGAATCTTTAGCAGTGATTTTATATCATGAGCATCAAGCCTTCAGTGAAAATAACTGCCAGACCTTACTGCAGTAAAAATCACTGATGTTTGCAATAAATTCCACAACTGCTTTGAACTGCTTGCTCATCTGATGTTTTCTCTCCAGCCTGGTAGGCTGGGACAGCCGTGAGGAAGAGCAGTGAAAATCCAAGTAGCCAGATAACTCTGGGGATTTCCACTCAGCTCAGCTGTGGCATTCTGTCAGATTGAAAGTCAGTGTATCATGATGGAATATTCTAAGGAATACCCCGTGTACAGCCAGCCACATTTGGGTAACATTTCCATGTTGCAGGAGAGCAGAGCACTGTGAAACCTCATTACAGAACATGTTGGGGCAGCTCCCCAGCAGCAACCTCCACGGATCTGCCTGGTGACAAATGCTGGCTCAGCCCAGCAGCTTCTGCTTTCTGATAAGCCAAGGTGGTTTCCTTGTTGCAAATGATGGGAAGGTCTCTTTCTCTTTCCCTCTCTGAAGCTCAGTGTTCTATTTTTGGATTTGGTTTGCATGGCGTTGGTGATGACTCTGCCGGGTACGTCAGAGGCTGTCATCGTTCTTTTTTAAAGTATTCTCCAGCTGAGCAAAATTAGGGCATACCAGGCACATGAGAAAAGCCTCTCTTCCCCTTTCAGCAATATGGAAAAGCTGTGTGGGTTCTCTGGGTGTTTGTACAGATTTCCAAGTGTTGTAGGCAGCGTAGAGGTGGAGAAGATGACACACAAGAATTTGTGTGCTGCTTCTACCTCACACCCTGCTTACAAAACACTGCAAGGGCTCAAGCCTTATTTATGTAAGCATATGAAACTTATTTATTATAATAAATAACTTGGAATTTTTATAAAGTATTTCTTGTTGGCGTTTTGCAAGTACTAGATAAGCTTTGTAATGCTTATTAAGGCAAAAGGTATTGCAAGTTTGAAACAAAAAGGAAAATACAAAATGTATGCAGAAGTGATTTGTTTAAAATGACACCAAAAAGTGGCAAAACTGGAAAGAATCCTTGAATCTGAGTAGATATTGTGGTGCTGCCTAATGGCCAGAAGTGCTGTTAGTTCAGGACTTGTACCAGTTCTTTGGGAATTGAAGCAGAGGTGTCCTGAACATGCTGTGAGTTTGAAGCTGAATTCAGGAGCTTTCAGAGCAACCCCAGGACCACATGAATTTACAGCCCACAAACAGTGGAGGGGGGACACGACACAGCAGAGCGTCTTCAGCTTCCTATTCTATCCCCAGACAAGAAATGAGATGCTGTCTCCCTGAAATTCCTTTGGATATTGGGAAGTTATCAGAGGGTGGTCTGCTTGAGACTTAGGGAAGTTGTGCCATCCTTAGGCCGTGGAGTGTTGGCTGGTCATTTTAAGGAATTATTCTGGTTAGAGGTTTTGCAGGGAATTTTGCTGAAGAGAGATGCTCCTGCAGCAAGGTGAGAATGGGAACTGCCTTCTTGGATTGAGCCAACTCTCAGTGCATCACATATGATTTGATTACAAAACTCCTTTCCATGTAGAAAGTGAAATCTCAGTCTGTTTCCCTTTGGTCCTTCCCAGAAGGAGTTTTTATTTCTTTTACAGCCCTCTGGTAGGTGCTGAAGGTGAGCAGGAATGCATCTGCTACTGCATTTTTCTTTATGGAAGCTGTATAGAGAGTTCATTACTGTCTATTTTATAAACCTTTACAAAAAAAAAATAATCAATCCGTCATTGTTTTGATGGCTCCTTTTAGAACTGCAGCTCAATTCAGTGTTACATTAAATAAGAACTGGTTTAGCACAGATAAAAGCAGCTTCTGTCATTAATCAGCTAAGAATATTATTTCTTTTTTTAATTACAAATAAAAAATTCCAAAGGCCTGAGGAAGTTCACTAGCATAACTTAAATATAAAACAAAAAGTTGTGATTTATTGCTTTCAGATCAGGCTCTGACTTTACCAAATGGATCTGGTGTTCATCTGAGCTCCAGTCATGTATCTGAAATCAGCATCTGGACTCCTATCTCTTATCTACAAAGAAACCTGTTTTGAACAATGGCCCTTCAGACCAATAGAAATTAGTTACTCAGTAAAATTGTTTTTTTAAGGTAAAAGCAAGTTCTGCACGGAGATTGAGGCTTGTTCCATAAATGTGTGTGACCATAAATTTATCTAGCTGAGTAAACTTGTAACAACAGACCTAAATTAGACATAAATAACAGCTTTTACATAAGTCATGTTAAACCTCTGGAAATGTTATTGATTTATGAGCGGCTGAATTTCCTTGTTGCTAAATTTGTTCTAAAATGTCTCTTCCTCTGGAGAAAAATAATGTTCAAGTGTTGGTCTTGCTGGTTCTGCGTAAGCTGTGGGGTGGATTCATCCTGATGTGCCTTGCAGAGCTGGTCTAACACCTTCTGGTGTTCCTGGCACAAGGCAGGACAGGACTTGAGTGTGGATCTCTCCACCTCCTCCCCAGTCTGCCTGGTTACCTCAGCACCCAAATGTTCCTCCAAGGAAAGCGGGAGTTTCCAGCAGAGTTGGGAAAATGGGACTGCAGGGAGTCCCTGGAATGGTGTTGGTTTGGAGCTTGGGCACAGCTGATGGGTGAGGACCAAGTGGGGCCATGCCAGCATCCCAGAATAGGGGTGACACCAGAGATAGGCAGAGCATTCCATATCTGTGGGTAAAATTTTGACATTCAGATTTGTAGTTTCATCTTCTGCAAGGTAATGAGATGTTCATGAAAGTGTTTTCCAAGCAGATGCCAGTAAATAATATAAATATCTTAATGAAAGCTAATTGTCCCTTATGGGGGAAAAGTTTCATTTTCATCACTGCAAATTGAAACCGTGTTGGAGGTGGCTGCTTGCAACAGAGGCCAGACTTGGCTCTGAGAACTGAGCTTGTCCTTTCCCAGGAAAGGCTCTGGAGTGCAAATCCTGCCCTTCCAGCATGGGTGGCAGCTGCACCAAGCTGTGTTTGTGCTGATGAGGGGTTGGGATCCCAAAGCAAGCAGCAACTCTGTTCAGGTGTAGCAGGAGAGGACTTGGTAGATAGGATCTCATCCTCCTCATGCCCCAGATCCGGCCTGTTGTGGTCTTTTAGTTGTCTCTCTGTTGAATATTTTCCCTAGAGAAAATTTCTGGTGTGATTTTTTTTTTTTTCTTTGGCTAGAAATTGAAGTAAAAGAAAAGTGCAAAAGGCATGATGTGTGCCTTAAGAACCATGATCTGGCTCTGTACCCAATGTGAGAAGGAGCAGAGCTGTTAAAGAAGAGCTCATCATTGCTTTAAAGTGATTTTTCGAAGTGGAAACACTCCTGAAACAGAAACCTGAAGAGTCAGGTGCTGGTAGAAGTAAAACTGAATTGAACACTTGCACTAAAGCAAGTTAACTGCACCATCCAGTTGGATTCTGCTTTGAAATTCATCAGCTCTGAGTTTTGTTCTTGTAACTTGAACTGGGTTGTATTTTTGGAGGAATATTCACTAAAATGAGTATCATGGTTGAGAGTTTTTCCAGGTGCTGATTTCAATGCAAAATAAGCAGTGGTAAACATTTAATAAGGCTGTCTTAAAACTGAATAAATGGGGTTGCTCTGTATTTGTCAGGGGTGGTCCCAGAAAGAAAAGGGCACCCAGAAAGTCATCCCCATTTATGCCATGGCTTGATGATGATTACTAAAGCTTACCTACTGTATATCCTGGAATATAACAACTCTGCAGTTGAGGGGAAAAAAATATGATATTTCAGAATATTCTTAATGCCAGTGAACAAAGAGAGAAGATCAAAGCCAACCAATCAACCCCATTTTTTTGTTTTATTGAATTGATTTCTAAAGGCCCCGTTACTATAGTAACTCCAGGAGGTCTTTTAATTACAAAATTTGTAAAAACGCTTTAATTATTCAGAACTGCTTGGCGGGGGGCGGGGGGGGAGGGAAGAGTGGCACAAGTGCTTTTTAAAAATATGTAGAAAATTTGCAAACAAAGCTTGACAGACTTCTGAAGCTGTCACACCATCAGCACAAACACACTGAGTTCAAGTTCTCAGCAAGCAATCCCTTGTGAGAGGGTTCCCCTTTGGCTAAAGAGAGACAAATCCCAAGCAAATCCCCATCCCAGTCCAAATCAAGCACTTCCCTCTGCACAGATACAGATGGCAGAGCTTATTCTTTCTCTACCCTAAGTTCAATTACAGTCTATCTGAGTGGAGCCCTCGTGTTACCACGTTAATTAGCAGTTTAGGGAACTGCTCACTCCTGGGAGCATGGAATTCCAGTGGAATACCAGTGTGTGTTGCAGGTACTGAGCTCTATCAAAGAGGAATCATTTAGCACTAACGAGCACCTTTCAAATAATGATTGCATTTAAAATAGATGCTGTCATCTTTTATCATCAGGTACATTTCTAGAATGGATTTATACTCCAAACAGACTTATATTTATGGTATCAGGGTAGAATTGGAGACATCACGTGAGCAATTGTGAAATGCCATCTCTTGACTTGAATCCATGCTGAGCTAATGGATTTGGCAGAGCTGCTGGAGCTTTGGGAAGTCACTGACACCCCTCCGGAATGCAGTAATGAAATTTGGGTTCTGAATCTAATCTCTGGATTGAATTTGAGTTTTAGCCCAAACCTAAGTGGCTTTGCCTGTACTAAACTACTCCACTTGCGTGGCTGTGTTGGAAACAAGAGTCTGCTTCTCTTGGAACCTCTTGCTTTGCAGTTTTCCATTTTTATTAATTTTTCTGCTTACATGCTCCCTACTTGCCTTCTGTATGTCAAAACCTGTTTGCTTCTATGGTGTGGCCAGGGTTTAATCCTACATTTCATATTGCCTGTTCCATTTCTGCAAGGCTTGGACCCTCTGAAGTAATGGGAGTTGTAGCAATGTGGGCCAAGAAGTCTGGATTCTGTTAAATCCAATGTGCAAGTGCAGGGGGGAAAGAAAAAAATTTTTTAAAAAGTCATCCTAGATTCTTATGATGGTTTGGGTTGGAAGGGGCCTCAAAGACCATCTTTAACCATGGCTAGGAACACCTTGCACTAGACCAGCTTGATTTTTTTCATTCTTGAAGAAACTAGTTAGTGTCCAGTGTTGGAAATAGTAGAAATAAGGAACTGCTGTGCTGTATAAAGTAATAATGGGTGTGGATATCATTCTGACCCCGGTAATTAGCACTTCTCTCTCAGCCTCTTCATTAACCCCTGGTGGCAGCACTGTGGTTTGAAGTGCATGTGTGGTTGTAAGGCATGACTGGGTTCAAAGCAGGTTTGGTGAGGGTTGTTTTCTTCCTTGGAAAGGCATCCCTAATATCTTCTGCATGTAAAGATGCAGGTTTTGAGCAGAGGCATCCCAGGAACTCAGTGGGAGATGGAAGTTGAACTTCTCCTTGTCAAACAGCAAGTGCTCTGAAGGTCTGGGAACAACTCCCCTTCAGCCAGTTGTATTAATGAAAGTAAAATCTCAGTTACGAAAAATTTGTCCTTGCTTCTACAGCAGACAAGCAAAATGAACTTACTGCTATCGTGGGAACATTACTGATTTTATTCTTTCCTGCTGGTGTAGTTCCTAGTGCTACAAGGAACATCCTGTACCTGCTGTTTACTGAGCGTGGGTTTGTATCAAACAGAACAATAAAGGATGTTTGTTAACCCCCCTTGGGGTGGTTTGGTGTGAGCTGCATTACTTGGCCAGAGTGAAAATGCACCACAAGTTTTTGAAAAGGTTCCCCCAAGACTTGTGTGTTTACACAGTGTCAGCAGGTTGCAAAACTATTCCCCCAAGATGCTTTCACAAACACCACCCTGGTGGTGGATGCTTTTTCACGTTTTTCAGACTCTGGGATTATGTAAATCCAAGGAGTTGCGGTTAACAAAGCATCAGTGTTGGTGAATTCCTGGGAAAGAATTTGTTCCTCCTTAACATCTTGCATTCTGTGTAAGCTGTGAATGGGCTGTGTGAGTACAGAGAAAATGGGAACTTTCTTCACCTGAGGAATAATCTGTGCCAATGTAGAAGGAATCATACTGTGCTCAGTTCTGGGCCCCGCCATTCAGGAAGGACATCGAGGGGCTGGAGTGAGCCCAGAGAAGGGAATGGAGCTGGGAAAAGGGTCTGGAGTGGCTGGGGGGGGCTCAGCCTGGAGAAAAGGGGCTCAGGGGGGACCTTCTGGCTCTGCACAACTCCCCAGCAGGAGGGTGCAGGCAGCCAGGTCAGGCTCTGCTCCCAGGGACAGGACAAGGGGAAAGGGCCTCAAGGTGTACCAAAAGAGGTTTAGTTTAGATATTCTGAAATGTATTTTCATGGACTTAATCCTTGCAGAATGTTATTTCTCAGTTTGTGAAGTGAGCAAATGGTACAGAATTTCAGGACGCAGAATTGTGAGAAGCCCTTGTTTATCCTTGTCTTTAAAAATTGCTTTCAAAACAATTTATTAAAAAAAACCCCAAAAAACTCTGGAGTTTTGGGAAGAGGACTGTAATTTGGGTGTTCTTGTGATGCAAGAAAAGAGCAAATGTCTTGTATAGCATCACAATATTTCAAGGAAAGTGGAAAACGCTTTTCTTGAATGATAACTTTTAATAGTTAAAAGTAGCACGTCTGTTGTGTCTTAATAGCACAACCTCCTTAAGGTTCAAAACTGCCACAGATGATGAAGTTTCCATTAAAGGATAATAAAGTCTCTCTGTCAATGTGACAAAAGAACTCCCTTATCTCTTTGGAATAAGAATGCTCTTTGAAGAGCGTCATAAAAGGCTGCGCTATGAAATAAGTCTGGTGGATGGTTATTTTGAATTTCTATAAAGTGCATCAACCCAAAGGCTAAAGGGATTATCTGGCAAGTGCCAAAATGTGAAAGATGAATGCTTTCCTTCTGTGCAGTGAATGACATCTCTTTAGAAAGCACAGGTATGATTTGTTCTTGTCTCATTGGGAATGATTCCTTGAAATTAGCAGAGCCTCTCGGATCCAAGGGATGCAGCTACAGAGGAGCTAATTCAGCTTATCTTGAATGTAGATCTGGAGTGGAAATAAATAATCATAATCCTGATGCAGCACATTTATCCACCTCTGCCATTGGAACACCTTCCTTCTTTTAGCTTTCCTTACACTTTTAGGTGAATTGTAGTGACCAGGAACGGGCATTTTCCACACATGAATTTACTTAAGAACTGCTCTCCCTGACCTAAATGTTTGCAACTCTGAAATCAGAGGTAGGTTGGATCTGATGAGTCATATTTAACGTTTATGCATTACTTTTTATTGAGCCATATTTAATGTTTATGCATTACTTTTTATTATTTTATTCACAAACTGAGCTTTTACTCAAAGGCAGTGGGAATGAGGCTGAGGAGAGAGTGCATTTTACTCACTACTGGCCATATACGCAAAAATTATTTTTTAAATTTTTAACTAGCGAAGAAGAAACTGTTTCCATTTCATCACATTCCTTGTGTGCCAAAAGTGTAAAAGCCCCTTTAAGAATGAACAAATTTGGAAGTAATTGCCACAGCACTGTTCTTTTATGATGGATATATCTCTGAAATCAAAAGCAATGTGAAATTTATTCACCAAAATTCAAGTTATTAAAACCTTTGAATGGTTTTGGTGCTTTTCATTCATTAAATGCCAGGACTCTGGGGAAAAAATAAAGGGATGTAGGTGAAAGCTATGAATTCAGATTTCCAAGCCCCTATCATTCCCAATTAGGTTTGGCAAATGGCAGAACAAAATTAATGATGCCAAATTATCCTTCAGTGCAGTGTGTGATAGCTTAACTCTTTTAGCTGTTCCAGGGTTGTAAATGATGAAACTGATAACACACTAATGTGATCCTTTCAGGCTTCTCGTTTATATTAATGAGTTTTAGTCATCTAAGGCAAACTGATAACCACTGATTAATAGCTCAGCAACTTCCAGACTGGCATCAAAGCCTGATCTCTCTCTTTTTTTTCCTTTTTATTTTTTTAACTCTTTGATGGGTCAGGAGTTAAGACAGTTAACAATTAACTCTGAGCTTAATTGAAATCCAGATGTAAAATTTTTGATGGACGTTAATTTAATTCTGGTCTCTATGCTTATAGCTGATTTCAGTCTGATTTTTTCAAGTAGGTTTGAACTTGCAAATCAAGAGTGTAATTTGTTTCACAATTTTTAAAAAATTTATTTCCTCACATGTGCAGTCTTTTGGAGAAGGATTGTTAAACAAATATTGGACAAAGATAAGTTATCACAGAAGCGTCAAATCACTGCCAGCAAAAGCAATTAAATCCCTCAGAAAATCTGAAAATTAGCAAGAATAGGCAAACTGCTCAAGTCTTTAAGTTGTTTTTAATTTTTATATATGAAGAACAGATGCCACATTTCCTGGACACTATCATGGTAGAGACCAGAGTGAGAGTTACAGAAGTCAAATAACCATCACTTGGTTAAGAAAATAGGTTGGAAGGTTTGGAAGAAAAATTATGGAGAGTGAAATAACAATCCTGGATATAGGATTGACCAAAACTCTTGGAACAGTGAATGTAAGACACTGTATTAATAAGAGACCCTATTACTGTGGGCTTTGCTTACACAAATACCTCTGTGACACTTCCAAACATTGCACTTCTGCAGCAGAGGTTTTCAAAGCCAAGGAGACAACAACTTAGAGGAGTGTTTGTGCAATTCTTGTCACAAACGCTCTGCACTTTCCCCGGCCTGCTGACTAAAAATTACATCAAGCAGCTGAAGTTCTTGCCCTGACATTGATAATCCAGGTCAGCTTCTGCTTTTCAAACAACTGCCTTCATTGTTTTCCAGGAGGAATATTGCTCCAGATTTCCATAGAAGCCATTCCTCAAAATAAGGAAACCTGATCTGCTGAGAAGTCTTGGCCTAGAGATCAGAAACAACATTTTTTAATCAGTATTTCTTTAGAATATAGTGCTGTGGACACTTAATCTTGGTGCCTGGAGTTTTAAGGCTGTCCCACAAATTATAGAAACTAGATTTGCAAAAAACCAGTCTTCCTGAAGAAAGGGGGTTATTGGTGCACGTTTTAGTCATCACTTTAGATTAAAACATCTTGCAATCACTGGATATTCCATACAACATCTGCTGGAAAGATAAATCCATTGTAGTGGAAATGAAATGCATATTTTAAGTTCAGGCAGTTTCGTATTGTGTTGTCAGTGATGGAGAGGCAAAATAAATGTGAAAGCCATTTAAAAAGCCTGTGTAAAACGTGCCTGTGTGCTAAAGGATGTTGTCCTCTAGAATTAGACCCCAAATCTGACTCTCTTGTCAGATTGACTGGGTTGTTTCTAATCTTAACAGTTCTTTTCATCTTTAGAAACTTGAGATTGAAAAAGAACTTTAATATTCTGCAGCAGAATTATACATCTGAACAATGAGCATCTGCTGCCATTTGGGATTTTTTCCTCCCTTGCAAAGTGCCCTGGTTCAGAGTGTGCTGATGTTGGTGTTGCTTGGGGTGTTCATCTTGAGCAGTTTAACCTTTTTGCTCAGTTTTGAGGAGCCCAACCTGAATTTAAGTACCCTGTAACTCGAGCTGGGCAGGTTCTGTTTGACCAGGTGAGTTTCCTGGACATGGAGTAAATACATGCATGGCAGAAGTAAGATAATTACAATGGGAATTCCTAAATTCCAAATTTTCTCCTCAGAGCTGGCATAAGATTCAAATACCAAAATTAATAATAATACAAAAGACATTAATAGATGATGGTATAAAAGTTTTAATACTTATAATTGGCATCCTTTAAATATTCAGGATATTAACCACAGAAGAAAAGAATACTAATAAAAGGAACTTAATATAAATTACTGGAGCCTTTCAGCTAAATCAGAAGAACCCTTCTAGCAGAAAATACATTATATATTGTTTTGATATTGATGATAGTCCTGGAATGCTAAAGAATTCTTATTTGCAGGATCAAGGCTTGGTTCTTTTAGCATCTTCAGTATTCCAAAATCCTAGCCTGGCTATTCAAAAGTTAGGAGCCTGATTTTTTTTTTTAATACAGATCAAAGCAAAAAACCTTACTTTTGGTTAGGTTTTGGTTGTTTAGTTTTGGTTGTTTTCTGGTTTTAGCCTGCAGTTTAAATTGCCCTTACCCATGAAGAATAAAAAGATGGATGTTTTGCCTTTTTTGTTGTTCTTCTTTTTCGAAAGACTATTTTTCTGCTCATTTAACACTTGTGCCTGAGAATTGGAGAAAGCCCCAAATTTGTAATAGAGTGGCAACTCCTGACTGTTCTGGAGCCTTGGCTTTGCACTGGAAACTGCTAAGAGCTTGCATAGCCCTAATAATAATAATCAGTAATTTGGTAAATCTTGTTTTTCCTGAGTCCATAGCATGTGGACAAGGTTTTATCAGGAAGGTCTCACAATTGCTTTCTGGATCTGTTGTTCCTCTGTTTATCCAGAGCTTTGTGCCAACCTCTGTCACCACTTACATATGAAAACTGTTGCAGCAAAATCCTTAACATCTGTTCCATTTTCTCATATGGGAGAGAAGAGGAATCAGCCTCATGCACAGCAGCTTTCGTAGTTGTCCAGAGATCCTTCAGTGTCCTGTGAGTCAGCCAGAGACAATTCAGGGTGCAGGTTTGTGTTAAATGGAGTTCAGCCCCAGTTTGGACTGCCAGTGAAACAAGATCCTGTTCTCCCAGGCCAGCCATGTGCTCCCTCTGTTTGTGTTTGCTCTGGCAGCTCTGACTGCGGGCAAGCTGGATCAGTTTGCTGACTTAATGGAAAACTGGCTTTCCAAACTATAAAAGCAATTTTTCTATTGGATTGGATTCTGAGACACAAAACTCTGCAGAGCTGAGGGTGTGAATCTGCTCCTTAAGGGGAAAAGAAAATAGATTTTCACTTTTGACAGCACTGTGTGATGTGACCTCGGTGATTAAAATCTGATAACACCTAGCTGGAGTTTACAGAATAATTTGGACCTGTTTAAGACATCACTTGGTACCTGCAGGTGAGATCCTGGTTTCTGTGTTTTTGTATGTGAGCTGCCCTGTGTGGTAATAGCTCTGCATGTGGAAACACTGGAATGGGTGGAATTTGACAGGCAAATATCCCGTCCTTTGTACCACTGACTCACCCCTTGCCAATGCATCACCTGCAGTCCTGAGCAGCTGTTACATCATGGGCATTTCCTAGAGAAGGATGAGATAAACATGAAACTTCCCTGCAGCCTTATCAGGGGGTGTGGACCACGTCTTGAAACACCTTGCTTTGAGTCAGGAGCAGGAGGAAGCTGCAGCCCAGGTCAGAGTTCTGGGTGAGCGCTTCCCCTTGAGTTGGTGACAGCCTTAACCAGCAGGAAACTGCAGTTTCCAGCATGAAAACAAATGCTTTATCCTCTCATCTCCTGTGGATTAATCTCCTCTTCCTGATTGGTGCTACATGAAGGAGTGGATGGACACACTTCTTCCTTTTCTCTTAGAAGCTTTATGCAAGATCCCATCTCATTCTGATCCCCTTTCTGTTAACTCTGATGTACATCAGGAGTAATTCTGTTTGAAGTCAAGGTGTTCATAAAGCAGAATATTACCCTTTATTCCTGGAAGTAGTCCCTACAGGTAACCTGGGGGGATATGCACTGCAGATCCAAACCTTGAATCAGTGGAAATCGTGATTTATTTTTTTTTTTGGACCAGGTTTATAGTGGGAATAAATACTACAAAAAGCATATAGTAACAAGTTATAAAACTCTCTGTATCACTCTCCCACCCCTCAGCAGGGGAAAGTAGAATAAATAAATTAATTTTCTGCTTTTAAGAGAGCAATATCCCTATAAGATCTATCCCAGACGTGTGAGCAGACCCAGCCTGGTGTAGCTGCCCTTGGAAGTTCTTCCCACTGAGAGGAGTGAAGCCACACTCAGCCCATGTTTGCACATTTTTAGGGGGACTGTTCCAGAAATTCACTTTGCTTTGTGTGCTGCAGATCAAGGTTCTTTATTACAGTAGCTGCTAAAAAGAGCTTTATCAGGTTACTCTGCTTTGTAGCTGGTTCTTGTATCTGTCTCTCTTAAACATTTCCCTGTTTATTGCAAGGACAATCCAGTCCTGCAGCTGTTCCTGTGGTGAGGTGTTCCACAAACAGGAGTTTGCATGGAACAACTTTCCCAGAAAATCCTCTCCTCCCAGCTCTTCACAATTTCCTTTGCTAGGCACTCAACTTTAACTGGCCTGAGAACATATCTTGTGGTAAAAATTGGTTAAAAAAATGTAAATTGTGCTATCAAATATGAGCCAACCACTGGAATTCAAAATGTACAATTCCAGTTTGGTGTATAAAGCATGCAAAAATATCTTATGGCCATGGTGCAAGTCCTTGTGCTTTACCTGCTTTTGTTCAGGTCTACAGAATTGGGGTAATAATAATAAACAGCCTCTCGTGGCTCACAAGTGCATTTTCTGAAGCTGCTTTTTCATGTTAATATGGTTCATTGTTAATACAGAAGGAACAAATGCAAATCTGAAGGCCAAACTCCAGGCTTTTTAATGAAAATTGAAATTAGTGTCACAACACTGGAAGCAAGAACAGAGGCTGTGCCCTGACACTGGGAAGAGAGCAGGAAATTCAGATGGCTAATTCTGACTGGCCCTCTGTTAGAGGTATTGTTTACTGTACTGAGTTTTACATTCAGAAAATCACTATTATTGATACAATTAATTTTCCTTAATGTTTATTTTTCCTTACAGTTACTAAATTTTTTAATTTTCAGTTAGCAGGTCTGCTTAGTGAAAGGGATAGAAAGTGGCAAAATTGTTTTGATCTCTTTCAGCATAACCTCTGGCCAGAAATTCATGATATTACAGAACAGCAAGGGAAAAAATGAGAGAAATGTGAAAGCTCCTTGGTGTTGTGAGTGGAAGCCCTGCTCCCTGAAGGATAGAGCTATTTCATGTCCCCCTATTCCAATGGAGCATTACAGCCTATAATGCAGCAATTATTTTGTTGGGTAGGTGTTTCATTACCAACCTGGGCCTTGGAGGTGATGAGAGAAAATTTGTCTTGACCTTCCAGGGAAGCCATAAAAGAGAAATGATATCTAAATAATAAATGTCCAGGAGAAATGGGGAATGCTTGACAGTGTTGCACTTATTTTCCATGATATCTGGGTATTGTAGGATAAGGAGCTGGTATGTGGATCATTTCAGAAGCTGGAATATTTTCTATTGTTCCCCTGCATTTTTGACCTTCCTTCTCCTGGTTCAATCCCTGTCAAATAGGGTTTAATATTTTTTTTTTTTTCTGCAGAATGTGCATTTTCCTGGTTTTCCCTTCAGACTGGAGCAAACCACAAAAAGCAGATCTGGAAAAAAACCTTTTGCTTCCAAAGTGAGGGTGATGGGATCAGGTTTTTATTTGCTGTACTTTGCCATATGTGCAGCATTTGGGATTGGGAGCCACCCAAGAAGGAATCTTGCCTTTTCCCTTTGATCCTGTGACAGTAGAACCAATAATTGCGTGGAAGAGAACATGCAGGAGTAGCTGTGGTGACACATGGCCCTGCTTTGTTTTGATGCTCAGGGGTAGGAGTGCAGGTTGCTCTTGGTTTGGGATGTTGTGGGAGGTTTTTTTTTCCCATTGTTTCCCAAATTTAAATGTAATAATTTCCAGGGCCAGCAGTTGAGGTTGTTGTCATTCTGAAGTTCCAAAACTTTCTAATTCTGTTGTGTTGGTCAGTCCCTTGCTGAATATTCATATTGCTTTCTATGCTTTTGCTCTTTCAGATTGTTTTGAATTCCTCTGTGAGGGATCTATGATAAAGCTGATGTTAATGAAAAAATAATTGTTCTAGAATAAATAGTCCATTAAACCATCTCATTTTTTAAATCTTTCCTTCTAAACAAAGGTGAGAGTTGCCATGTGCTGCTGTTCCTATTTTATGTTCCTCTGGGTGTCGTGGAGATGGAGATTCTCCTTTGCCAAGTGGGTGTAATGCCCCCCAAAGAACTGCAGATCTGGGCAGATAAATGAACATTATGTTGGGGTTTAATGTTCCCAGGAAGCCTTGTGTAACATTATCCATCCTAGCAGAGCATAGGAGGAACTTCTGATTCTATCTGTCCTGAGTGATCTGCCTCATCCACTGGAGTTTTACAACGTCAGCAATCCCAGATACTGATCGATAGCTGAAGGGTTTCTGTTCACAGCTCTGATTCTTGCATAGAATTAATCCCTCAGAGAAATAAATGCTGAACAACTCCCCTGCTGCTTCATTGCAGGTTTAGCTCTGTCAGGCGGGTCTCTGGGGCTCTGTAAGGTTTGGGGCAGTGTATCTGGACACAAAAGCTGATTAGGAAAGGTTCAAAGCAGGCTGCTGAGGCAGGTGTAGAGCAGAACTGAACAGCCAGGTCCTTCAGCTGTGGCATCTGGAGTATCAGTGAGGGCAGGGGCTGCTGAGCTCAGAGTGCCACTCCCTCCTGCAGAGATAAGGAACTGCTGCAGAAACCACTGATAAGGAAATAAGCAGGGTCTCGCCTCTTTTTGAAGTCAGTTTGTAACTTTAGATTCCCATTGGGAAAGGAGAATCTGATCTGATACCTCGGCCTCAAAATGTTGCCTGTGCTAAGTCGAGCTTGGAATCTAAGGAAGCACAAAGGGAACGCTGTCCAGAAGCCTCTTTTTGTCACAGGAGCTCGCTCCTAATGCTTCCATCATGCCTGTTATGTTTCTGAGGTCCTCCTCCTCCAAACATAGCTGTATTTCTCTTCCTCCTCCATTTCAACCTCACTTTTCCACAGCTGAGAGCCTTCACCAGTGGATTCCCCCAGTACAACTCCAAACATGCTTAATTTGTGCAAGCTGAGTGCTCTTCCACTGAACTGACCTCGGTGACCTGCCCTAAATCCTCTTTCTATTCTCAAGGCTTGCTCAGGTTCTGTTCTCCTTCCTTCAAGCATCTTTCTTCACAAGTTTCTTTCTACCTTCTTACAGCTTTAAATACTCAGAATTTGATTATAGAAGCTTTATTTTTGTTTTTGTCTCTTCCTTGGAGTGTGCCTTTTTCCCCATAAAAAAGCCCTTGGTAAATGTTTCTTATAGAACAACTTCTGGGAGCTGTGATGAGGTTGTGCCTCTGATTTCACCCACGGCTGGTTCAATTTTGAACCACAGGCCCAGTCATGTGCTGTCTGAACCTTGTCATCTTCTTAGGGAGTAAATAGGTGTCTAAACTGCTTTAATGAGTATTGGTTTGGAGGTTTCAGCTGACTGGGGGTAGTACACAACTCTGGGGGCAGTGGGAGTGTGATGGATAATTTGTAAAAGCAAAAACTGGATGAGTTGAGAGGACACAAGGTGTGATTCATCAGTTCATGTCACTATTCCAAATCTAAAAATATCCCCAAGGAGTGGCTCTAGTGTTAAGTGAGCTCAGCTGAGAGGTGGTTTTGATCATGGGAAGAGCTGCCAGTTCTTCTCAGGATTTCCAGGCAGCCTGGGTACCACGCTGACATCATGATCACTGTCAAATATATATTTCCATGTCTGTACATGCAAAAAAGATTTACACTTGCGGTCCCTTATCTCATGACAGATGTGTCTTGCTTTACTGTGCCTCAGAACAGCATCACTGCTGATATGTTCTCTCTCCATTTTACTGCCTGTCAGTCCCTTGGTTTTGCCATAAAGTGGTGGTTTTAAAAAAAAAAATGTAGCAATGTGTACATTTAGATGATCACATTGGCGTTTGCTGTCAGCAGATAGTTGAGATAAGCAAAAGCACATTCCAAACTGGAAGCTGGAAGGAGCAATCATCACTGCCCTGCAGCATGGCAGTGGCAAGAATGATGATAACAAAGCCATGTGGTTTTCTTAATTTCCTAAAAAGTGAGTCCTGCTCAGTGTAATGGGGCTGCTCAATAGGGGGTCTGTATAATGTATGTAAAGTGAACACAAAGATATTTCAGATAGGAAGTTGTTACTTAAGTTAATTATTTTTTATAGAGCTTAAGCATTAGTTAAACAGTTGCTTGCCCCAAAATTCCATGCAGATAGTAGGAAGAAATGCCATAATAGCTGTGAATGAAGAAAAGTGTGTGGAGTCTGCCTATCCATACCTGAGAGGGATGCAGGAAACAAGCTGGGACAAAAATGGGAAGAACAGAGTGAAGATGAGACCTCCAGGTTTCAGCTCTGGGATGTGGCTACCTGAATTAATCTCAGAAATGCAGAGGCAATTGCAGAGCCTGCAGGTAATTCTGAGGAAAGAATTCTCCCTCTTGCCCCCTGCAGAGACCTTCAGGTGCCATCTTGACACAGCCTGGGATCCAAGATTTTTCCTAGTGGATGAAAGCAGATAAAAGTCCCGTGCAGGATTGCTGTTCTGAGTTAGTCTCACCTGTAAGTCTAAGCAGGACTACACCAGATTTAAGCATCTGTTAGGAATTAAGCAGAGCAGTGCCCTGACTTCTATCCTTACTAATTTTCTGGGCTTTGTGTGCCTTTTTCTTGGCTGTTGGTAAGTGCCCTCCACAGGATTTGGCTGCTGAAGTGTGGTGTTCCCCCAAAACCCACCCTGGAGCACAAAATAAAAAAAATTCTGTGTGTGCAGCTACAGAGGAAAAATCTTTAAAGGAGTGATATGAAGAACATCCCTTGGGATGCTAAAAATATATGGGATCAATTAGTCTTTGTGGCCCACTAATGAGTTTATATCTGAATTAGAGATGGATCCTACCTGGCGTGTTTGCTGGAAAATTTGAGTTGATGAAACAACAAAAAGGCCACTTGATCCTTGGGATGCCAGCCAACAAAATTCCTGGATTTCTGTCACATTGCCTGTTACCACTCTGGCAGGTTTGCCTGTCAGGGCTGGTGCTTCCCCTTCAGAGGGGTTAATTTTGTCTCACTTTGAGAACACAAGGGAATCAAACTCAGCCTCTTTATTCTTTTGTTCCCCCTCCATTGCCCATGTTAATTTAATTTGACAGCCTGGCGAATAGGATTTGTCAAATATGGTAACCTTAAGCATCTGAGATATTGAAAACTGTGCTTTAAATTTATATAATCCAGATGTGAGAACCAATAAAAGCCTTGGATGAAATGAAATGTCAGGCTTTGTGGGGAGAGAAAGGGGAAAAAGACTCTTTGCCACTTATTTTTCCACATGGCATAAAGTGCAGAGCAGGGTCCAATCAATTATATTAGTCAGGAATAAAAGCAGGTTTTTTTGTCATCTCAGTGCTGGTAGCTAGCAGTAAATCTGATTGATAGCAAAGTGCTGAATCTCACAAGATTGGGTAAAGTAAAAACTTAGAGTTTGGGCAGTGAAAAGGTGAGTCTTGGAAAGTATTTAGGTATGATGAACACAAGGCATTGCTCAGAGAGAATATTTCTCTTAGCAGTACTAATAAAAAAGCCAGTTTAATGAATTTAGGTCTGTAGGCATTATCCAAATGGAATAATATCCCACTCACTCATTCTACAAAATATATTCTCAAATTATACACACAAAACAACTTCTGTTTCCACAATATTTGTTCTCCTGTATGTAGAAAGAGCCTGAAAGATGTAGAATAATAATCTTAAACTAATTCTCAGCTAAATCTCTTCATTCCCTCTGGTGACCCTCCTTTGGCAGGAGGGAAGAAATAAATACTGAGGGAACACTAGAAAGTATTAATCAAATAGTTCATTCCCCAAAAGTGCAATTTAATTTTAGCTCAAAATGGGTATTCATCAAATTCAGAGCATTGGCCTAGTAAGTAGGATTAAAATTTGGAAAGTTTAAAATATTTCCATTTTAGACTTAAAAGACAAGTATTTTAATGTCAGTATGAATTAAAATTTTAAATTTGCCTGCATTTAATATGAAAGCTGAAGAAACTTTTAATCAAAACAAACCAGTTTTTCATGTTGTAAAAACAATTTGATAGTAAGCCTGAAGTTGTATGCATAGCTCAATAAGTAAATTGATAGAGTTAGACTAATTTCCATTCTCTTCCCTATGCATTCACTGTTCAAAAATAGTAATAAATTAAACTATATTTAAACCACCACCCTCAATTCCACTCTCAGCAAAACTGCCTTTAATTTTTAAATAAAGTTAGACCTGAATCAAGTCCATTTATGATTTTGATCATATAAAAGCAAAACATGCAGGATAAGATTTTGCAAATCCAACCCAACCACTGGCTTTGTGTGTGTGTGTAAATTATGATTTGCTTCATCATAAGCTGTAGGAAAAAAACCACAAAGGTTTACTGGGAAAATAAAGAGTAGGATGAGAAAATGCATGTGTTGGGATTTTTGTTACTGCTGAGTATTATTACAAACCTAATAGGCCATGATATTGAAAGAGCTTCTTTGGGCTGATGGAGAGGCAAAGTTTTTACCACAGAGAGTTGTTGGAATGCAAATCTGGGACAAAGTCTGCTGTTCTTGCTGGAGTCTCCAGGTATCCCAACCTCTCCAGGCCATACTTAGGGTACAAACCAGCTTAGAGGTTCAGGCTGATATTATGACTAAAAGGGAAAAAATTGAGCAAATAGAACTTCACAGCCCTGGATATTTTTCAAGAGGAGTGTCCTGTTAGGATTGCCTGGTGCCATAGGTGTATTTGAGAGGGAAATGCTCCCGAAGTTGTTCTGTCCCATGTTTTGCAGAGACTGTCACAGAAGTTTTTGCATCAGTGGCAGCTAATTTGGATGGAGACAACACTGATGAAAGATGTCAGTGGGGACAGATCCACACTGAAAAATTCCATAGTTTTGGAGTTTTTTTTAAACAATTCAGCATCTGTCTGGATCCTGGCTCTTTGAAACCTCAGTGTAACCATGCACAAAGACCTAAGTAGCAGAAATGCCATTTCAAAAAGTGAGTCCCGTGCAGCTGATGATATGATCTCCCCTCTTGGGTTCGTTTGATTCATTCATTTGCCCTGTAATCCATTCCTTTCTGCTGGGCTCCCATAAATCATATGCTTGCCTGAGTGGAGAGGGTTATTTGAAAGGATGGAAGAGCCATTAAGTAGGAATGAGAGCGTGTGTAAAATGCTCACCCCGGCTTAGCTGGGGGGGGGATGAGCCCTGGCCTCTCTGAGTGTGGAGCCCAGCAAAACCTCAGCCATTTCCCCTCTTTTTGGTTAAAGTAATAAACACGAGGCTGGGCTGCTCCCAGGAGGGACATCCTGCAGCTTCCAAAACTGGGAATAGCTTTCTCCCGTCACGCTCGGCCGTGGCTTTGTATGTTTTCCCTGGAAATTACAACATGGTTTTAATCTAAACAGACATCGGCTCTCTACGCCAAGCACATCAGATCTGTACTGCAGGGATCACAGAATGGAAGGAACATGGCTCATGGAATGACAGTGCAGGGAAGAGGAGGGGGAGTTGGAGGAAAGGGCTGAGCAGGGAATGGACCCCTCAAGGAAAGCAAGTCAGAGAGGTTAATGAATAGAGGTATTGTATTCAAGTTTGCGAAGCAGAGTCCCCGGGGAAAGGTTAGGCTCCAGAAGAAATGAAATCTCCCCTCAAAAGTTCTTCTCTGTTTGGGTACAGGCCTAGTGAATACCTGTGAGGAAGCAGAATTGAAAATATTTATCACTTATTTACACGTCTGTACAAGTGTCTTGTTTTTGCCTGGGTTGGAAATGCTGTGTCATCAGGAGAGTCTGTCTTTCTAGGAGATATTTTCTTCTAGGATCTCTCAGAAACCTCCGCCCATTTTTTTTCTTTATTTTCTTACAGCTTTCTATGTGTAGAGCTGGAGGAAGGTCCAGACTTCTTCCCACAGTCAGTGCACAACTGTTCAGAGAACAGAGTCAGCACTGTGTGAGTCCCACACTTTGGTGTCTCTCCACCTTCAGAGGAGTTTTGGAAGAGAGTGTGACTGGAGAAGTGCTGGCTTTGGAAGCCTTAAATCTTGTGTGAGCTGCCAGATTTGTACAGGCAGGGGATGTGAAGTGCACATGTGCCTTATGGACTGCTTCAGGTTATTCAGATACTGAATTTAAATAAAATTAGTTATCAAGCACGTAGATACGCTCATCTATTTAGCAGATCAAAGGTATATTAAACCACAGTCATCTGCAACTGCCACTAACATGGTGAGACAGACTGTGGTATTTTTATTGTTTTTAAAAAGTTCTGCCAAATTTTTTGGAAAAAAGACAGATTACAGAAGTAGTCATGGCCCAAGAAAAAACCCAGGCACAAAAAAGAGCCGTTCTCAGAGCGTGAGTGAGAGCGCAAAGGAAGCAAGCTGCTTGTAGAAGATGTAGAAATAGCTTTAAAAAACAAAAATCAAGCTGAAACATGTTCTCTTTAGTCTCTGGTCTCAGTCTACAGCTGCTCCTTCTCCAGCCAGGCATGCAGCGGTTTCCTTGCAGCGCTCCCTGGGGACTTGGCATTGGTCTGTCAAGACCAACAACAGCCCGGCACTGCTGAAACGTATGAAGCACAAGTTGAATGGTGCCAACACTTCATAATGTTACAGGGCTTTTCCCCCCTCACATAGAGGGATCCTGCACTGAACTGCTTTATGCTCAGTCCTCTTTACAAATCTACACCTCTGACTTGTAGTTTTGGAGAGGCACTTGTGGCTTTTCGGAGGTGTGGTGCGTTCTCAGGCTTGTGCTTTGATGTTGAGTATTTTGACATTTGGCTTCAAAGCTGAAGGGGATTGGGCTCCAGAGGGTTGGAGGTTCAGAGTCCAGTTTCAGATGGATGAGAATGAGGGAGGCAAGTCAAGTATCAAAACAGAACCCTGGGAAGCACAATGGTACTCTGCAGCAGAGCCAATACAATAATGCACGACCAGAGTGCCAGAAGCAGAATTACAGGACAACTGGGGCTAAATTCATGTCTTTCTGAAAATTTTTTCTCTGGAGCTCCTTCAGTTTCTTTTATGGACCAATGGAAATGGTTTAAAGTCAAAGACTAATGGTGAAATGCTGAATTTCAGGCACTGTTTTCACGCTGACTCTCCCTTTGTGGCCAGAGGTAAAATGTTTTGTTGTTTCTAATGTGTAGAACAGGCCAGACACTTCCTTTCTCAGAGAGACATGTGGGAATTAGCTTCCACTTCCAAAATATTTTAATGTGCTGTCGTCCTTCATGGTTCAGAATGGACTTTAACCATGGAGATCTCTGCCTGTGGCTCAGCACAGACCACACCTACCACATTGCTGTGAGCTTTATGCATTTGAGTCACCAGAGAAAAAGCTCACAAATTGGCAGGAGCTCACAGGGGAGCAACCCAAACAACTCAGGGACTGGCTGGAGGGGTTAAATTAATAGCAGAAGATTAAAAGAGATAAATACAGGTAGTTTGGTGAAAGCTGTTCCCCTGGAGTTAATTATAACATATTATTTGAAAGATGCAAATGGTGAAGGATTTGCTTAGTGCACTCTGGAGAGGTAATTGGCAGAGGAAAGAGGATGCAAAAGGGAACTTCAAGTTGAATACCAAAGGATTTCCTGACAGTGGATGTCTTGCTCTGTCAAGCAGACTTGCAGGAAAGCAAGACTTTTATGTTTCCAACACTGAAAGCCCCACTGCTGGAAACATAAAAGTCTCCTCAACAGAAGAGAAATCCTGAGCTGAGATGAAGATGAAACCCAGTGAGTTTTGTCTGTTCCAATTACTGTAATTAGAGAGACGATTGATACAGCAGTAATGCCCCGGAGCTCAAATCAGAGAGATGCTGTAGGAGCTCACAAGCAAGCTTTCCCTCTCTGTCATAAAATGTGTAGAGTAATCTGGATCTAGACTGACTCAGAAGTCAGTCCTGAAGGGCCACAGCCCTGGATATTCCTCTCTTTTCTGTTCCTCTCTACCCTGGAGTACCCAAGAGTGGAGTACAGCTCCTTAACTCATTCTCCATGTACGAACTACAGTTCACAGACCCAAAAATGCTGTCCCGGGCTTCCAAGGTCCTTCTGATCCGTAATTGTAAAAAAAGCTACTAGGAGCTTCAGAAACTACAGAGGAAAACTAATTTTCCTGGAGGTTTTCTACTTCAATTAACTTCCCAGTTAATTCTGAATATCTTTCCCCCTTCTTAAATATTTTTGTTTTCCTCAGATTCCAGGTGTTCCTGTGCTGCAGTGCACAGCAGAGTTGACCTGAATATTTGAGGGAGGACAGCTGGGGTGCCCTGGAGTTCCTTGCAGGCAGAATTATCCTGGAGTCCTAGCAGGGACCATATTTTAACCCATATTTAGTGCTGTGCTATTGCAATTACTGCACTCCCAGTGATTAACTTGTTTAGACTTATCACAAGCATCTCTGCAGCGCTCAGCAGTCAGCTGAGCCTTTTTTCTAGAAAACAGTATCAGCAAACAGTCAGTATTTCTGCCAGCTGAAGCTGCAGTCCTAAAATCAGACCACTCTGGGCAGTTTATTTAGACCAGGCAAATCCTGAGCTCTGTTCTGTAGAGTGAGGAAGAAGTCAACCTAAACAGTCATGGCTTTTAACTTGCCACACACTGGGTTTGATCTGAAAGCTGGATCCAATTGTCCTTTGTAAACAAAACAGCCCCATTGGAAACCACATGTGAGAAACGACAGCTATGAGGCTGTAATCATATTGCATGGGAAATACCAAAGTGACTTGTTTAACTAGGAGCATTTAAATTTCTGGGGAGGGAAAAGTCTGGAGGGTTAACACAAAATTATTTTTTAAAAATCTGTGATAAGCACATGAGATCTGCCAAGCTCCAGTCCCTGTGCTAATGAACTTTCCAGGGTTTTGTTCCCAACCTGTAATAGTCCAGGAATGGAATTTCAGTTCCATTCCCTTTCCGTGTCAGCATTTCATGGCTTATCTACAGCTTTCTGCCAGACCAAGCCTCAGCCATGGCAGAGCAGCTCTTAACTTTGTGGTCATGATTTGTGGTTAGCAGGACATTTTATTTACAACATGACACTTCAGGGCATCTCAGATGGAGGGTCTAAAATCCAGGGAGATGTGAGTGTGGGATTTCAACCTTTTCAGGTTATTTTCTTAGGATACTTCTGTTTTGGGGCATTAACTTGGAGATGGCTGGGTTTTTAGGAAGCAGTCCTGGTGGAATGAAAACAGTGAGACTTAGTGTTGCTGAAACTCCAAGAATTCCCTGCTGTTCCTGTGCTGGGTAATTCCAACACAGGAATACGTACAAGCAGCATTTTTATCATTTTAAGTGCTGCCAAGCAGTTCACTAAATGTGGGAAAACTCGTGAGCTGGAGCTGAATGTATTTGCTCTATTCTTTCAAAATAAAAATACACGTGCCATGAAAAAGCTTCCAGAGTACTGATGTAATTCTGGTTAACTTAAGAATTGAAAATTTGAAAAGCCTGTAGTATTTATGGGTTTGTTCAACTCTTCACTTCAGCCTCGCTGCTTCCCAAGGGGAAAGAAAGTCTGGTGTGCAAATTAAAGCCAAGGTGACGATTCTATTCCCAGGCCCAATTCTGGAAGTGGGAGCAGAGTGCCTGACTTATCCAGGCTGTCCCAGCTTCCCTTATCCGCTCCGTGCCGCCCTGCACCCCGTCACCAACACTGCTCCAAAGAGAAAGGCCGTGATAACGAAGGGCAGCGGGGCTGTCCTGTGGGTTCTGTGCTGTGACTCCACGATAACAGAAATGGAATTGGCTGAGTAAGTGCTCCGTGGGCAGGGTGCCAGCCCTGCCGGGGGTTCCTCCTGCTGGGGCTGGGCTGAGATAGGAGCCGCTCTCACCATGGGCACCCCTTCGGTGTCGCTTCCCATCGGCTCCCGGCTCCCAAGGGATGGGTACGGACACACAGGGCTGGCTGTGCCCTCTGCTGCTTTGGGAGCACTGGGGTGTTTTCCTCTGGCACAGCGATGATAGCTGGAATGAGCTCTTCACAGATGGAATTCCCTGCCTGGGTGACATGTTCACCACCAGCCACACTTTCTTCTCCTTTGCCTCCTCGGCTCTCTACGTCCATGGCCTTGGCTTGGGGTGGTCAGTGGCTCTTTCCTCTAATTGCTCCCTTACTTCTGCCCTCTTCATCTCTCTGGCAGGAGAGAAGTAAGAAGCAGGAAAACTTTTTCTGTTGTCTTTTGGACGTTGGCAAACCCGCTGCTAGCATTGTCCCTTTCCTTTTACCACTTCTGTGTGTTGTTCCCCATTCCTCAGAAATTCTGCTAGGAAATGCTGCTCTGCTTCAGATACAGGGCTCAGCCTTCCAGTGATGATCCCACTGCATCAACCAGACACAGGATAAACCACAATAGTTACTGTGCTGATGTTGTCATCAGGAGCTGGACTTGGATGATCCTTGTGGGTCCCTTCCAACTCGGGATATTCTAAGGGATAATTCCCTGTGATCCATATGAATGTACAGTGTGTGCGCATTACCAAAATCTGAGTTCTTTCATTGTTTAGTCATTATTTTTATTCAGGGACAGGTATACATAGTGAGGGCCATTTGAAATATTTATTGCTTCAGCTGATTAGAAGTTCCTTGGCCTTAACTAAAAATCTCATATAGAGGAGAAAAGTGTGTGTATGTAGCTAGAGAGACAAGGGCAGTCTTTTTAGGTATCCTGCTTTGTTCTGAACAGAAATATTCCCATTTTCTCCCCTCCTCTGTCAAATTTGGAGCTTCAGCAAGCTGATTCTAACTACTAACATATGTCTGGGGGTGGGGAAAGTGATGCAGGAAGGAATACTCCGAGGAGTACAGTAGCATTTCTATATTCAGCAAGTTAGTCATCAGCTCCTTCAGTTGTAACACAAAAAATAAAATGAATGGTCTGTAAAGGAGTTGTAAATCTGGGAGAGCAAAGCTTGTGCTGTTCCTGAAGTGATCACATAGCAGATCATAACTGTACCTACTGTTTTCTCTGTGAGGAGGAGCTCAAAGCACTGCAGCGCTTTGAAGTAACAGAGATGTTTATTGCCTCTACTTCACAAATGAAAACATGAAGTGCCAGACAAAGACAAAGCCAGATCCTGAATTTCTTGCTTCTCAAGGGCCATTTGCTGTTTTCTGTGTGAGGTGCTGTGTGGAAGGAGTTTTGACAATTCAGCAAGTTGTGATGGAGTGGGAGATGAAACCATGTCTGAGGTGGGGGAAGACCAAGATCTCTTGCTTCTTAATCTGTTCTTTGAACCTTGGGATCATCTTAACTTTTGTCTTCCAAGTCAAGCTCCACCAGCAGCTCTACCTGAGCAGGATCTGTCCTTGCCTGAACTTTTTGAAATCTCTCCTTTGAACCTGCCCCGGTGGTGATCCCTTTGAGCCAGAGTTTTTGTTTTAGTTTGGCCTTTTACTGTACAAATCATGACCTAGGGGTTGTCTCACCACCTCATGTTCCCACCTCTGCCTTTGAGTGCTCGAGAATGTTCTTTCTGTGTTCACCCCTCCCAAAATAGATACTTTCCCCCCCTCTATTTCAAATGACACACATCCCTATACCTGGAAGTGTTCAGGGCCAGGCTGGATTGGTCTCTGAGTAGCCTGATGTAGTGGAGGGTGTCTCTACCCAAGGCAGGGGATGGAACCATAGTGATATTTAAGGTTCCTTCCAAGCCAAACCATTCTAGAATTCTATGATTCTATGACATAGGTCTATTTATTTTTAGTCCTTAAGGATCAACAAGTTGTTTTTTAATTGCTGTCTCCTGAGTGTTTCTTGGTTAGGCAGGTAGCTGAAGAAAGAAAAGCACTAATAGTTGTCCTTTAAATCAAATTACTTTAATGTATTCTATGTGTGTGGTCAGCATCTCCATTAATTTTTGGTCTCAAATATGAGTTGCCCATAAAACCTCTATGACTCTTGCTGGGAGTGAGCCAAGAGAAGGGAGAGCTGTGAGGAGCAGAAGCACATCTTCCCCATAATTGCAATCACATTTGAGTCCATTGATTTAAGCAGATTTAACCTTCTGCTTTTGTGCATTCCTTCACTATTATCACCTGGGGTTCAGCACTGGGCTGAGGCTTTTGCTTCAAGTCTCATCTTGAACACACACTCTGCCTTTCTTCTTTTTCTTTTTTTCCTTCCCTTTGTGTTTACTCAAAACTCTGGTTACAAATCTCAGTGGAGGAGTCCTTTGAGCCCCGCCAATTGTTTCTGGAAGCTAATTATTGTGTGTTAGTAAATGAACCAGGTAGAAAGAATGTTAAATATATCAGACTTGCAGCAACAAGTCTCCTGTCAAAAGGCAAAACACTCATCTCTCCCTAGCAGATGAGATAGCAGCAGTTACAGCCACCAGCTGGTAGGAAGGTGAGGCACAGAATAAACCAGGAACAGGAATAGAATTGTGATATTATACAATGAGCTGCTTCATGTAGAAAGGAAACTTTCTGAAAAGTGGAGCCCAAGACTGTTTCCTGTAGCACACACATGGTTGTGTGCTGCTGGGAGTGTAAGGAAAGCCTCTTGTCTCTTTTTTATTTCCTCTTGTCCTTTCCAGACTCAGTAGATGCTGCAGTGGAACAGGCATTTGAATGCTGACTCAGAGTATGTCTCCCATCCTGGTTGGTTTGATTCCTGCTTTTCCAGCTATAGCAGGATTTCTCCAAATGAAGGCTCAGGCTCTGAAATGCATCCACTTGCCCAGAGGGGAATAATGAAATCCAGAACGTAGCAATTCAAACCATTCCTGATTCTAAACCCATTCCCTGAGTCACTGAGTTGAGGAGACACCATTTAAGAGTGAACTCAGTTCAAAACAAACCTGCAGTTCATTATCAATTTGGGCTGGTTTAATCTTGCAGCCCTTTTATTATTACTCCTTTTGGGGACTGTCTGAGGTGAAAGTTGGATCTCCCACTGCAGAAAGTTCCTCATGTCAGTGCTGTGCAGCACAACATGCTCATGTTTGTCTGACAAACTCCAGGAACTTTGCTATCCAAAAAGGAAGCTCTTGCTAAAAGTAGGGCGCAGTCAAAGAGTTTGCCACAAGCCCGTGAGCTCCTTGTGTCTTTCTGGTTTTATCCATAAAATACAGGTGACCAACTCTGAAGTGCTGCATTTTTAAAAAATTAAATGCACCCTTTTCCCTCCGTTTTTCCTGCGTCTGTGCCGTGTCAGGGGAGGGGATCACTGTGTTCCAGCACACACTGTGCCAAGGTAGCAGATGCTGAGGCAGTATCAGGTGTCCCCAAAGTTCTCTCCTCTCACGGAGCTTGGTCCTGGAAGAGCAGAACTGGGAATCGATCTCAGGTGTTGAGGGCTGCGCTGCATAATTAATTACAACTTTATATGGCAGGGAGAGAAACAGCAATGCTGGCTCTGGGTGCTAATGGTAATAAATGGATCTGGTTACCAAGGATCTGTATTGCACTTCAGGGGTTTTTTTAATCTTTCCACTGGTTTATCATTTCATCCAGACGTTACCATTAATTAATTATGTTGTAATTAATCCTTGTTGCTGTTCATATCTGTTCCATCTGAATAAATTTGTCTTAGCCAGTTGACTAAGAACAAAGGCATTTTTGAACTCCTGTCAGTGCAGAAAGTGACCCCAAGTAAACTATACTTTTAATCTTGTGGGTATCAGTCACTTCAGCTCCACTCAAGTACGTATATTTCTATTTTGTAATAATATGTCTTTACCTTTACACACATGCTGTGAATTTCTTTTCAGTACGTGCCTTACGCAGCCTGTCCCGTGAATCCAGAGGCTGGGAGCTGTTGTGATATTTGGGTTGGGTTGGCTCTCTCTGCTAGGACCTCTCTCCTTCTGCAGACACTGAAACATCCTCTAAATGCACTCTGTGCTCTTTTTAATTGGGACAACAGCTAAAATACAAAACTATTTCCTTTACAAGCTACACCTCTGCAGGTTTTCCAGGTGTAACCTAAGGATGTCATTTAATCCTGACACTCTCCATCTGCACAGTAACCATGACAGCTCCAGTGAGTTTTATTTTCAATGTGCAGGAGAGGTGTATGTATTATTCAGGATGCAAAACGTAACACAGTGAACAGGTATTTGTGGTTTCATTCAGGCCAGTTATTTGACTCTCAAAAAACCCAGCAAGTAGTAGGCTGGGTTTTCCTCCCTCCTGCTGATTGCACTTTATCCTCTTTCCTCATACCCTTCTTATCTATTCTTAATTCTCTATAGAAATGCTTCACTGAACATGTCAGATGTTTAATATTCTGGTGTTCCCTGCATGGGCTCAGGCATTTTAAGCAGTTGCTTTAGAAGACCTATGAAGTGATCTACTAAATATGAATAATCTTATCTTAAATTGGTCTGTTTTAGAAAAAATAAAGAAATTGAAATTGCAGAGAAAAGTTCTTGGTTAAAATGTAAGCATGAATCAAAAATTGCTTCTGAGGATATCTGAGTTTTCATTGTTTCTAGTGCAAATGCTGCACAGTCAAATTTTGATCTGATTTAAACCCCTGGCAGGCCTTTGATGTCAGTGAGGTTATGCAAGGCTGGCTTTGCAAGCCTCTCACTATTTCCTCCCACGAATCCAACCCAGACTCTCAGTCTCTGCAGGATGAGCAGATGGTTTACTGGGAAATTCACTTGGTTTCACCAAGGTTTTCCCAAGTTTTAATGTGTAAGTGAGGCAGAAATGAATACGGGGCACCAAAAGCAGGTCTGATGCATTATCCTGGCAGTACCTGCCCTTGGAGCACAGCACTGGCTGAATGCCCAGTCTCTGAAGGATCCAGCTGCTGAACTGGGAGCTGGGGGATTCTCCTGGTGTCAAGAGGAAAGGTTGGACTTTCAACCTTAACTCACCCTGTTTTTTTCTGGCCAGTGACAGTTCCCAAATTGCCTGGCACATTCTCACTGTTGTTTCTTTAAGGTAAGAGATCTGGAGGCTGCTGGAGCTTTAATAACCATGTCTGCAGATACTGGCGTGGCCTGCATAGCTCAGCTCTTGCCTGGGCTTTTTTGCAAAGCCTTTCATCTGCCAGAACAGTGTCTGAGTCTCAGGCTCCTCTTGCTCACACTTATTGTTGGCCATAAGTTGTGCAAGTGCCTGGCGTCACAGCATCCAGAGGAGAAATCTCTGGTACCTTTGTTACACATGGGAGTCTCCTCAGCGTTGGCTGTCTGGCAATTAATAGGGCTACTTAAATATGTCCATGGTTCTCTTTGGGATGGGTTAGGCAGAATGTTTAATAGTCCAGTGTGCTCCATTTTTACAGTGGAGAAGGAATGTGAAGGAGTAGATGTGGCACTTCATGAAATGGTTCAGTGGGCACAAGGGTATTTCATCTTAATGATCTTGGAGGTCTTTTGCAACCCTAATGATTCTGTGATTCTCTTTATATGATGAGCTATTATGCACTCAAAGCAGAACCAGCCCATCATAAGCCTTCTCCCAAATCCAAAGCTCACCTCTGGGCACTGTTTCTACATACTAAGACTCACAGTGCAAGACACTGAATTTTCTGTCTGAAAGAGCTTTCTGTCTGAGATAAACCCTGCTAAACAGCTGTGACAACCATGGGAGAAGAAATAGGTAAAAAAAGGTGGATGGAAATGGCCTGAGGAGAGGGGAAGGGGGCTGCATGTACATAGAATTATGGAATTAGTGTTTCTCAGTTCAGCAGAATCAACTGCTCTCAATAGAAATTGGTCCTGCCTGTTCCCTGAGAGCCCTGGCGGATGAGTATCCCTCAGCCTGGGCAGGGTTTGTCCTGACAAAGTGTGGTCAGTGCAGTGGATCCAACTCCAGTTTGCCCCACAACCTCTCCTAGGGAAAGGCAGGGCTGCTGTGAAGAGCATAATGTGGGATTTTTGTTTGCTTTTGTAGCCTTCTGGACCTGCCTTTTCCTGTAGGTCTCCCATGACTGTTGAATGTAAAATAAGAGAGCCTGGAGCCCCAGGGGGCTGTGATCACACTGGCCTTACAGTGGGGCTAACAGAGCTGGAGTGTGTACCTGGTTTTGCTTGGAGAAAGAAGTGGAGCGTGTTTTTAAGGAGCATATTTCCTTCCTACCTTCCCTCAGTGCACACAGATGTTATTCCAGAGAAACTGCAGCTACACAGCTTTGTAGAAATCGTGGACAATGTTTCCTTCTGAGCTGTTTCCTTCTCAGTCTCATGCATCTGTACATCTGTACAGCCTTGTAACTCAGAAGGGCTCTGTAACTCAGAAGTTCTTATCGTTTCCACCATGAGATTTATTTTCTGGGCCTTGCTGGAAACATTACCAGAGAAAACTCGGAGCTAGCGATCCATCTACGTTGTGTTTTACTGTCTGGTTTTTATTATGCCTGTGGTTTTCACTAGATTTGCTTCAGCTGTGATTTATTTTGGTCTCCTGCTCTGGCATTTGCTGGGTAAGCTTGCGTATTCTTTGCATTTTGTTGTGTTACTACTTTTCTCTACTCTGAATTGTTATTTTTAGGTGACTTTCAGGCCTTTGTCTTTCTCCTGAGTACAGGTTTTCCAGATCCTGGTCAGAGACGGATTCCAGGTTGGCTCAGCACCTCCTGCTTGACTCAGGAGTTCTTGCTGCCTTCCTTATCTTACTGAAAAATAGTCAGAAAACTATTTTAGTAATGGGTAGGTAATTGTAGTCAGGATGTTCAGCAGTTTGATGTAGTAAATAACAGCTTAGTGGTGCTCAAAAGCATCTGAGTAAAGCTTTTTTTATTTAATTCATTATTATAAAGTTCTGAGGCAAGTCTTCAACAGAGAGGGATAGTGGGGTGAAGTAGGAGCCAGAGTTTTCTCTGTAGATTTGAGGTTCTTGTGTTCAGGGAGACAGATAAAGTGTGACCTTTCCAGAGTCCAGGTTCTCTCACTTCTTTTTGCTGTTCAGTGTCTTCTGGGGGCTTTTCCAGCTCTCAGTCCATGAGCTCAGGGCTGCTGCCTACACAACCTGTAGCCCAACACTGTGTGCATTGTTTGGGCAGGAACTTCTCTGATTACCATATGATTCACAGCCCTGCTGTGCCACCACCTTATGTCATACGTGTCCTGCTCCCACACCCACTGCGCTCACAGAAATCCTCTGCTCTGCGCCTATTTATTTTGTTTCTTTTGTAATAAAAAAGGGTGGCTGGAAACCTCAGTTGTGGAAAGCAAGTGTGGTCAGCTCTGACAAGGTTTTTTGGCTTTCCTTTTGCTTTTCCTCCATGTGTGTTTACACACAGAGCACAGCCTTGTCTTTCCTCCCCAAGCCAGGATCCAATTACACTCTATCCCTGTGCTGCTCCCGCTTTTCCTCAGCTACTAACCCAAACCTAGTTGTTAATACAAGCCTCCTGCAGGTTCTGCACCTTCCTGAGCCTTCTCTACACAGTGCCAGCCTCAAAGGCCATCAGGCTGGTGCTGATGTGACTTAAGCCTGGCTCCTCTCATCTCCAAGTGTAACAGTTTTATCCTCAGTCATTCCCATGCAGCAGGGAAAGGTGGTTTCTCACAGGAATTAAACATGAAGGTTGCCTGCCACGGCCTCTTATCTTGGGGGTTGAGCTGGTGTGTGTCCCTCTGGGGATGGGATCCTGCTCCTTATCTTCAGTCAGCCACCTGGGATTCATCAGGGTGAGTTTCCAGGGCAGCCATGGCCCTGAGGGTGGCATTGCACTGGCTGCTCTTCCTGGAGATGCTCTGGACATGGACAGTGGTCCTCAGCCAAGGGGACAGGAACTTCTGAGGCTGATTGCTGGTTATACTGTGCTGTATCCCACTGGATACCTGTGAGGGGATCCAGATCCAGGCATCTGCTAAGAGGCTCCAGGGCAGAGCTAAAGCACAGATATTCTGGTGGCCCAATGTGGATTCCCATTGGAATTTTATTGTTTCCAGTGAAACCCTGCATAGTCATTTAAACCATTTAATTGTTGGCAAGGCTCTGTCCTGAGCACAAATACAGAGAAGCAGAGAAATGTCACTTGTAAACCACAAAAACTGCAAGAGAATTGAGTGTGAATAAGCCTTTTCCATCCCTTTCCATGAGGCTTGAGTTTGTGATCTAATGAGCCAAAGATACCAAGTGCTTTCTTGGTGTGAGGATTTTTTCCCCCCAATTCTTTGTTATCCATAATACCTTATTTTAGCCCTTTAATTTGGTATTGCAGACTCCCAGTTAAACTTTTGATGCCTTAAACTGGAAGGGAACCACTGTCTTAATACAGTTTATTTTTCAGAAGATGTAGAGAGAGTGCCAGAAAACCTCTTTCACTTCTGGTTTCTGCCTTAGTTGTTCTGAACCATGCAAACTTGCACACTTTATGTGTGAACTTTAGTTGGTGAAATACTGTGTGAGAAGATGATTCGTATTTCCTTGGCCAGCACAAAACAGAAAATACTCCAGAGAAGGTGGAAGTGTAGAAATTCCAGCAAGAGCTGCCTCTTCGCAACTTCCTCAGCCCTTACTTCCAGTAGTATGAGCTACAGGTGGTACCTGGGTCTTCTGTTGTTTTCTTTTTGGCTTTTGGTGTTGTTTGTTTGTTAGTTCATATCTAGACTTTGTAGGTGGCAGAATAAGCTGCTTGCAATAATAGGCTGTAAAACATATCAGGAATAATAATAATAAAGTTGTTTCAGTCTAGTTTGTGATGTGATTTATGGGCACTCCAAAATCACTCTGCTTCCAGAGCGCAGGATCAGCTGATGTTAAATAATAAAATGAACAAGGAATGTTTATTGGAAAAAAAAAAAATAAAACACTCTGGAGCAGCAATTGCATTCTAGTTGCTGAGGAGAATGTATGAATACAGCAAAGAGATTAAAGAGGCACGAGGGTGAGCCAAGATGTTGCACTTTCTAAGAGATCAGGAAGGGGAAATTCATCCCTTTCACAGCCTGGCTGTGAGCCTGCCAGCCCTTGGTCATGACCTTGGGAAAGGCAGCAGAGAAGCTGAACTGACCATTTACTTGCCTTTTATTTTTGGAAGGGATTGGTCTGGAGTTAAAGTAAAAATCAGTCTCTTATGTGATGAAATAAGCCTTTTTTTTTTTGGCTCTGCCTGTCATAAACTTGTCTGCAGTTCAGCCCCAATGGATGAAGCAGCAGGTCCTCACAGGGGCAATGTTATTAATGTCAGATGGAGATGGGAGTTGCTCAGAACCAGGCAGGCAATGTGCAAAACTGCAAGGAAAGAAATAACTTTCTTTTAAAGATGACAATTGAAGTCAGGAGTCAAAGTTGAGGGTGGTAAGTACAATTTCAGCATGGATTAGTTCCATGAAAGAGGGAGATGCTGGAGCACGTGGGTTGGGAGTAGCTGCTGATGCAGTCCAGCCAGGCTGGGCTGCAGGGAAAGGCCGTTTCCTCCTCTGGGAAGTTCCATGGATCACATGCTGCAGATGGAAGCCCTGTGGGTTCATTACTCATTGCAGAATTATGGCAGACTGTCCTCTCTGCAGCCTCTGTGTCAAACTGAAAAAGAACTTCGCTCAGAGAGAAGCTGTGCTGCAGAAATGAGCCTTGCCTGTCCAGAACTGAAACTGTGAATATTGAACAGAAATTCCCATGCTATTCCTCAGTTCCCAGGCATGGAAAAGGAGGCATGGAGTAAAATGTCCTAACTGGGGGATATAATCCCCCAAAAACAACATCCTTCTGTGCTCTACCTTGTGACAGAGCAAGCCTCGTGCTCATCTCTTGCTCCAAGGCTCCAAGTTTCAAACAAAGTGGAGCTTTGTGTGAAGATGGCTGGTGAAGCTGGGTGTCTTTTAGTCTCACCACAATGGATTGATCTTCTTTTTTAATCTTTTTTAATTGATTTTTTCCCCCCAGCCTCTGGTCAGACAGTGCCAGTAAAGGGAATTTTCTGTGTGTGTGACTGGTGATCTTGAAGTCATTTTCCTGCTCCCACTGGCATGCCCTGGCTTGCCTTTCATGTCCCTTCAGGCTTTTAAAGGCTGGGGAGACAGCAGAGAAAGATTTAGCCTTATCTCATAATTTGTTGTAAAACAGCTTCTTTGCTGCATAATTTGGTTTGGAAATGTAAAAAAATTGTATTTTTATCAGGACACAGATGTTGCCACAAATGCAGAGGCAACGAGCAGCCCCTTTGGTGGATCTGGACGGAACTTCTGGGTTCTTCCCCAGCTCTGCCCTGTCCCTGCACTGGTTGAGAATTAAGGATTTAGTTGCAAATACCAGAAATCTGTAATTGCAGCAGCACCTGCCTTGCCATGGACAAGAAAGTGCTTGTTTTTCAGGTTAATACTTGTCTTGAAGCAGCTGCTGACTTTGTCATGGCTGTGTTTACTGAGAGTTGTCTTGCTCTGTGTTGGTTGGGTTTTTTTTTTCCCCCAAGAGTTCTTTGGAGGAAACCCAGAATTCTGAAGTTGCCTTGCTTTGAGGCTGATATATACAGCATTATGTTTTATAAAATGCAGCAGACTAATGCTCAGCTTTGGTCTCAGTGGATCAGGAATTTAGTGTTCAGTTCAGAGCTTTCCCCCTGCGCAGACTGAGAGCTTTTGTCTTGCCCTGCCGCTTCCTTCCTCGCGGAGCGTTTTCCAGCGCCTCTGAGGCATGGTCTGTGGGAAGCAGGCTTGGTAACTGTTCAGCAGATGAGAAAGCTGAGGGAAAAGCCTTAGCCACATGATTTAGTGGCAGACTGGAATAAATTCAGTATTTCTGCTGCTGGGTCCCAGGAGCTGTGTGCTAAACCTACTGTTGCCTTTCCAGCCTCCGAAGGCTTTTCCCACTCCAACCTCTGTTTCAGCACAGGCTTAGGTTTTATAATGCTGCCTCAAAATAGCTATCCTTCTCTTCTGAGAATAGAGAAGTTTTTCTTCAAAATACCTTCCCTCCCCCCAGTTGTTTTTTTTTAATTTTTAATCATTCCCTGCTGAAAACCTCCACATCAATCTGATCTCAGCTTGTCCTTCCAGCAGGAGAGAGGGGTTTGCACAGGCCCCATCCAGAGCTGGGAATGTCAGCGCCTCTCTGGGTTATTTAAGATACTTCTGCCATGCAATAAATCTCCTCTTGTCATTCTAATGGTACAATAACTTGGAAATGAAAGAAGTCAGCTGGGGGAATATGTGTGTGCACTGGAAAAACCATCCAGAACACTGTGCTGGAACAGGGCTTTGGATATTGTTGTGGAAAAATCTTGGAAGCCGTTAGCCTGGTGCACAGGAGCAGTGAAGCAAAACAGAGGTGCTTGTTTAACAAAGGGAGAAAATAGGAGAGTGGCACAGTGAATGTGTCCATTCCTTCTGGACTCTGCCATTGCTTTTAGGTAGAGTGCATGTCTTGTTGGCACTATCCCTCAGGAGAAAGGGCACATAGAGAAAACAAGCCAGAGGGTAACCAAAACAATACTGATGTAGGCTAGCATTGAAATGATTTATTTTTTTGTTGTACCTCCCAGCTGAAGACACTGAATAAACCATATCCATATGGAAATGCCTTGAGCTTTTAGGCTGTCAGGCAGGTTCCATGGAGGATATTGCATAAATCTGCTTGGGGAGGAGATGGATTTCACCTGGACATGGCACCAGGTGCCATGTGGTCACCAAAGATGTGCAAACAGGAAAAGAATTATTGAGAACCCCTTCTGTTCTCCCACCCTTTTCCCTGACTTCCAGGGCACTGGGTTTCCGAGGGCTTTGATGGCAGTGCCTCTGTTTCTGCTGCTGGAAAACAAAGACAGTGATATGGATCTTTGCTTTGCACCAGGTATTGTTTGAAACTTCAAACTGCTTTAAAAGGAGGAAGGGCCAAGGCGATTCAAATCCATAAATCAGTGTTTCTGCAAAGAGTGGTTTGGGTCTATTCATTGCATCCCAGAAGAAAAGAGGAATTGTCAGTTTGTTTTTTCAGTCTATTACATGAAAATAAATTCAGAGACCTTTTCCTTCCTACCTAAGAAGTGCAGAGATGGAAATAGTTCCTAAAGGCTCCAGTTAGACCCAAACCTCAGCTTTTTAACCGTGTTTGAAATGAGAATAGTGATGATGATGTCTTTAGTGAAGCCTACATCTGAACCTAATTTTGACAAAATACTGTGTTTGTGTAGTGGGCCCAAATGCTCCTTCACAGCTTTTCATGATAGTTTGAAATCCACGCCCCAGGTTTCAGGCAGGTGTGGTTAAAAATCAACAAAAAACCTAAACAAACAAATAACCACCAGCCCCTGGTGATTTTCCTCCTCAGTGCTCGGTGAGGAGAAGAGAAATGCTGATGTATCTAAAGTGCATTTCCTTTTTCATGACAAAATACAGAAAGTGAAATTGGGAATGAAACCTGATGCAACAAATGCTCTTTTATTCATGGAGAAGACATTTGGCAGCAGAAACACAAATGACAACATAACCTCTTTGAAACAGATGACCTCTGTTTGCCCTGTAAAATTTCCTGCGTTCTGCTTTTCATTAGCTATTTGCTTATGTGGTTTATGTATTTTATAGATAAAAAAATCACATAAAATATGAACTATGGTATGATTTAGACCTAACATGGGCCTTATGGATGATGTGACCAAGCTTGTAAGAACTGAGCTCTCTGTGGTTGGATGCAATGTGGTTCTTACTTGAGTCAGTGCTTAAGTGGTATTTTTCCATCTGGGGATGCCCATGGTATTCATGGAGGTTTTGGGTCAGGATATGCTGATAACTTGGATGGAGCCTCTTCATCCTGGGATGATGTACTGAAAGCTTTAGCTCAGGCACTGAGTGCTTTTGGGTCAGGGTTGTGTCTGGAACTTCCCCCAACCCAAAAGAATTAAAGATTATTATATTTTTGCCCCAGAGTGTTAACTCTAGTGAGAGATTAATAGGCGATTACTGGAGCTGTTAAAGAGGATTCACCGTTGTAAGAAGTGAATGTTCAGAAGCAGAACCTCATTTCAGACCTTTTTTCCTCAGAATGCTCCAGTGTGAGGGGAGAGAAAGAGAAAGGAGAGAAAGCCTCTTTCCAGGAAGCACTACTGATGAACCACCTTGTTTAATGTATAAGAAAGTTCTTTTAGATGCTTCAAGATAAAAGGCATCTATAATGCTGCTTCAGAATTAATGATGTCATGCCAGCTCCATCAGAGAGTTTATGAGTCTTGGCTTCTTAGACTCTCATAAAATAGGTAATTTATCAGTGCTGCTAAATGAGAGAAATCACCCTGCAGCTGCAGTGGGGAACACTCAGGCTTTGATTGCAGTGGGAGAGGAAGTTGTTGGATGAGCTGTCATGTTCTAACTGCTCAGTGCTGTGTTTTATTTTGGAGGGAAATTGTCTAAATATTGCAGAGGTGTTCTCTAATTATGATCTTTGAATTACTTAAGTGTCAGCTGACCTCTTTGCCTGTGCTCTGCTTTCCTTTTTTGAACGTGGCACCACAGAATTCCTTGGCTTGCTGGCACTGTACTTAATTCTAACTCACCATCAGCACCAGGGGCTCTGTGGCTTTTGGGCTGGAGTTACCTTGTAGTCATCCCTCTTTCAGCATGAACCAAGAAAGCTCATGTGGAGTACAGCGAGTTCTGGAGGCCTTACTAAGAGGTGCTCACTGCCCTAAGAATCTTAAGATGGTGTAAAAACAAACACCATTTCCCCACCTGACCAGCCTCAGGAATAAAGAGAAGAAATCCTTTGTTTCTGGTCACAGGGAGTGAGTTTAGAAGCAGCCTTGCCCATCAGAGCTGAGGAGAGAACCCAGACCTCCTGCAAAACCATTTCTCCCTGCCTGTGGTACCAGCAACTTGCTAATTTGAGAGCAATATTGTTCCAGTTCTCAGGCTATCTGGGCTGATGTAATATTCTTGGCTACAGTCAGGTGGGTCATAATAAATTTTCTGGAACCACTTCCAGTTCTCTGCTTCTTTTCTTATAAACAACTTCTTGCACTTGGCAAATTCCGTTTGCTTCAGAATGCCAAAACTGTGGATAAGTTTTCTATTGACTTCTAAAAGTAAGTCTTTTACTATTTTCTCTGAAAGCAGAAGAGATTAAATTTAAGGGGTTTTCTTTCATTTATTATTTTTTCAGCATTTCAGCACTTTCTGTTATTTCTACAAGATGGGGTGGCACTGGCAGGGTGTGATTTTGTGGCGGTTTAAGCTGAACTAAATCGAGGTGCTGCAGTCTCACCCATCCTTTTTTGCCCCCCAAAACATTTCCCCACTGCCCTTTTATGCCTGCACTTGCATTTATGTGTTTATACAGTGCTTACACTGAGGCAAGGAATTGATGTAGCCAAAGCTGAGCCTGCTGAGGGAGAATATTGAGAAAAGCGGAGGCCGGGAATACAGAGCTTGGGACAGAGAGGAGCAGGGCTGCTCTCACTTAGGATGTAGTTCACTGGAAATTTAAAACAATGTAGGTGGTATATGAGAGCACCTTCAGCTCATTTTTAGTGCCCTGGGTCTCTGAGATATTGCCTCTTATCAGTGTAATGTGGTGACACGGGGGTGGAATCCAGCCTGGAGCACATAATATCGATGGTCTTTCATCAGAGAGGGTGAGAGGTGACTCAGTCTCCAGCAGGTTAAACAAGTGCCACTCACCTGTGGGATTTGAGCCTCCCAGGCTGCCTGCACCCAGATCCAGAGCGAGCTGGGAGAGCAGCCCAGGCACAGAACCCTTGTTTTCACAGAGCCAAGTGTCCAGGCTCGTGTCACAGGCACAGGACAAACATCGCTCTTTTCTTGTTTTGGGCAAGTCATACGCGACTTTTGCGTCTGGAAAATGCCAGTGATGGAGGCTGCAATAGCTGCAGGGCTTGGATGTGTTTCCTGCTCTCAAACCCTGAGCTTTGCCACCAGCCAGTGATGCAGTGCATTTTAACCACTATTTAATATAATACAATACAGCTCCAGCTACTGCACATGGCCAGAACTGAGAAGTTTGGCCTCGATTCCCCCTGACGTTTTCTCTGTGTACGCTAATGTTTTTTTCCCCTCACATCTGTTTTTGGCAAAATTGCAGTTGCCAGATTTGATCCAAACATGTGCTTTTTGCTGCTGGCTTTGTATAGTTTTGTACTTTGGCAACATCACCAGGTACCAGGGAGAAGGCTTGGGGTGACCTAATTGCAGCTTCCAGTACCTGGAGGGAGCTACAAGAAAGAAGGAGAGGCTTTGGACAAAGGCTTGAAGTGACAGGACAGGGGGAATGGATTCACACTGACAGAGGACAAGGTTGGATGGGATATTGGGAAGAAATTCTTCCCTGTGAGGGTGGGGAGGCCCTGGCACAGGTGTCCCAGAGAAGCTGTGGCTGCCTCGTCCCTGGAATTTTTCCAGGGCAGGTTGGACAGGGCTTGGAGCAACCTGGGACAGTGGAAGATGAACACAGCAGGGAGTTGGAATGAGATGATTCCTTGAGATGATCCCGTCCAACCCAGACCATTCTGTGAGATACTGAGAAAGCTTTTCCATCCAGTCCTTGCCTAGGTACCATCTACAACCTACTGGTTTACCGATAAGAATGGGATTACAGGCAGAAAGTCAGAATAGAAGCAATCTTTTCTGTTCTAGAGATAGTTTTGGTGGGCACTGTAGTGACATTTCCCAGGGGGAGATGGATTGCTCACACCTGAGTGAGAGCAAAATGCAAACAGAGGAGCAGTGCAGCTGGAGATCAGGGTTCCTCCTGGCTTTGCACAGCACAGATTTCCACATTAGTTCCTGTCAGCATGGAGACCCCTTGACATTATTGGGTCAAAGAAAGGTGCTAATCCATCACAGAAAATGGCTTAGCACTTGATTTATATTCATTTATCTTCGCTCTGCACAAATGCTTTGTTCCTTACTCTGCTTTGAATCAGGCCAGCCTAATATATTGGCATCTCAATCATCATTTGGCTCCCACTGAGATGAAGAAGCAATGGTCGAGCCTGCAGGGCCCTAACAGTAAATCAGTGATTTATTAGGAAGAACAGGGCAGGAAGGTGAAGATCATCTTGAAAATAGGTAGTGAGGAGACTGCTACATTTTTCTGTTTATCTGATTATTCTGCCCTGAAGAACTATAAAACAGCAAAAAAACCCCAAATCAAACCCAAGTAACTTCAGGTTTCAAAGCACGATGTTAAAACATTGAGTCATTTATTTTTTTATCTTATTATGATGATCTTGAAATTAGCCTGGGAAGGGGCATTGGAAGCTGAATGACTTTGCCCACACAGCTACAGTGGGTATCAAGTTCCCTCAGCACAGAGCCAAAGCATGTCCAGCTCTGCTCAATCACCCTTTGTTTGTTGTGCCACTTCTCAGGGAATGGGATGAGGGGAAGGGAGACAAATGATACTGGAGGTTAAAGGATACAGAGTGTTACACGTTCCTCAAGAATTTTGAGGAAAAATAAAATATTTCCAAGGTAAAGGTGCAGAATTGGCTCTTATTTATAGGACTGTTTCCCATTCTTTCACTGATTTCTTCCATCAGGGAATGTTGAGGGTTTGGGGTTTTTTTTCCTGTTCCTTTTCCACCATCTTTCTTCCATATATCTATTTCCAGCCTCTCTGAGTCTTCTGTGTGCTCCTTTCCCTTCCCTGTTGTTATTATTGTATTACTTTTGGGGAAAAAGATTATTCTGAAGTACGGTTTGAACTCCAAATAAGTTTCTGTTTCAGTTCCAAGTGATGTTCCCTATCTCCTATTCCAGTCTGTTCCCACCCATAAGTGGAGCTGCAGGGCAGACCAGTTTTAGCCTTCACCAGCTTGTTCTTTTTTAACAGAACAGTCTCTTATTTGAGCTGTCACTTCAATAATTTGGTGAAAAGAACAGAAAAAAGCATTCTTAGACAGTTTAGCCTCCCCAAATCTGCCTCTGCCATGGTTCTGCCTTTTGCTTTATTCCATGACAAATTTAAAAAGCCTTCTAAGATGTTTTTTCCCTTGGCAATAATCAAAGCTATTAATATTGCTGGGATATGGTGGTTGCAGACAAACAGCTGGATCCAAAAAGTGATTACTTCTGTGGGATGGGGTTATTTGTGTGGGATGGACCTTTGCTTTTCAAGTCCTTCCATGCTGTGCATCTCTGCCTCGCAGCAGTGGAGATGCTTCACGTTGCCCTCAGAGAGAAAATCATAATTTAAAACAACACAGAACCAGCAAAATAGAAAATAGAGGTTTTAATTTGTACCTTAATGACTACAGAAGTTATATGGACAAAGCTAACGCTATGATTGTTCATTAAAATAAAGAAGTTTTTTTCCAGCTGTGTAGTTTTTGTCAGTTACAGGATCTTGCTCTAAAAAGTTCTTTAATTTTCATTTCATTTTCTTCTGCTGTGAGGCAATTTTCCCTGTTTTTCCATCATTTTGCCTGAAATGATGAAAAATGTTTGTTTTTTTTTTTCTTCATTTCACCTCTACAAATAACAATGTTCCAAGTGTCAGGAAAATAATTACATGCTATGAAATGGGCTACTGGAAGTCCCATGCAGGAAAGCCCTGAGACAGCAGCATGCTGTCAAAATCAATTGGGCTGAATGCTTGAATCCATTATGGATCTGCTGCACGGGTGTGATAGAGATATCAAAGTGTATTTTTAAAATAAAATACAAGGTTGGAATTCTAATTTTCATCCCCTACACAGATGCTGTGTTAAAAACCCAGAACATGTGGTAGTGTTTCCAAATTTTTCAAAGAACCGTGGCCATCCTGAGACCTGCTGCTTTTTATGCTTATGCAAAAAATTTGCTGTTTTAAAATAAAAATACTAGTTTTCTTCAGTTATAAAACAATATTGGGGATCCATTAATCAGAGTGGTTTCCTGACCAAGTATTCAGATCTTAATGTAAATGTCTATAAATAATATAGTGGCAGCAGCATTCTTTTGGAAACAAAATTCAAAGAGGTCCTGTTTGAGCAGCGAGTACTTGCTCAGGGCAGTTATATTTAGGGCTCTAATGGAAGTGTACAAGTTATGCTTTTTATACAAACTATAAATGGCTACAACCAAGAGACTTAGACTTTGAAATGCACTTGGCACTTGTGCAATAGAGAGACAGGCCAGAGCCTTGTAGTATAGTTGGGTTTGGTTGTTTTTCTTTTTTTTTTT
>VXBC01000993.1:0-50953 GCA_013399945.1 Ploceus nigricollis | reverse complement strand
AGCTTTACAAATATTGCCAAATTCTTACAGTGTTGCCACCCCTGAAGGGTACTTTCAAAAATAGATGTTGGATCTGCTCTCGTGTGGAGCCTTGAAAAGGTTGAACCCTGAGTGCAAGTGTGATGACAATGAAGAGGTGATGGGAGACGAGAAAGAAGAATTCAGATGCAGAAGCAGGGAGTGAAATAGGTGCTGAAACCAGAGCAAGACGTCATGGAAGGAAGCCAGGCATGAATGTGGATGGTATGAGATGGTCTTTGAGTGCCACACACGATGCGAGAAATGGGCTCAAGTGTTGCAGATTGAGGGTAAAGCTGAGCAGTTGGTGAGTAAGTGGAATTCCTCAGCTTCACTTCTGAGTGTCTCAACAATTGGTCATTGTTGACAAGATCTCCAGGATGCTTTGATGTGAGGAAGCAGAAAGTTGCAAAATACTGTCATTAGTAAGAGACTAATCAGCTGTATTGGGGGGGAAAACTGCCAAATACTTCCAAGTGTTTGTTTGAGGAAATGAAAAGTAAGAGAGGCATAGCTTCTGTCCCGGGCTAGAATTGCTGCTGGTCTTTAGTGCTATCAAAATACTCTTGGAGAGCAAACCCTGCCTCATGGTGCTTGTAAAACACAAACATTGTTATCAGGATGGTGAAGCTTTTTGTGTTTGTCTTGTCCCAAAAGCTTGCACTAATATGGGGCTGCGGGCAGAGCTGGGGTAAAAAAGTGACAAAGCTTGTGATTCATGAATTACTCATGCACGTAAACGCTGCTGTGAGCAATTTACTGTGCTGAAATAATACTGAAGATTAAACTGGAGGTATCAAATCTACAATGGTGCTGTCTCTTTTCCCCTGAACTGCTCACCATGCACCCGCCCCAAGTTTTGTGTTGTCTGGCCGGTGACTCAAAACCTGAATCATTTCTGTCTGCAGGCAGGGTAGGAATGTGCTCATCCTGGGGAGCCTCCAAGCCTTGCCCTCCTGAGGTCAGACTTCACGGTCTCAGCACTGCGCTGTGTTTCTCTTAGATAAAATTTCAATTTCATATTGAGTGACAGATGCATATTTCACCCTGACAAAACCCAAGCTGCTCTTGCTGACAGCTAAAGGAGACAGGCCCTGAGTTGCCTAAAAAATTCCTTTAGGAGCAGTAAGTTGGTTACTGCTGAGTTCCTATTTCCTCATGGCTTTTTAAAAATAAACTGAGAGTAATCAGCTCGTATGACACTCTGATATTTTAGGTCGTTAACTGATGGAATTGTTGTCTTGATGTTTATTATTAAGTGACCATGGTTTCTGAAATCTGATTTTAATGGCTTGCAACAGCCAGGAGAGGCTAAGGAGGGTGGATTTTATCAGGCCAAGGACTCACCTGTATAAAGAAGCTGCCATGCAGGGCTAATTTCTTCCAAAATATTGCTCTGGAATACATTAGAAGGGATTGCACTGGATTATTCTGGAGTACTTTACTTCCCTGGTCAGATTCTCCATCTTGACATTCCCTAAGAAAAGGAACTGGGAGTGGCTGAGGATATAAATTTACTATCCTCTTTGTTTGGCAAGCATACAGATCATGGGATGTATAAATAGAAGAATTGAAGGCAAGTAAAGAGAGGTCATTATGGGATGTACAAAGAGCTTACTCAGAGCACATCTGGGGAACTGGGCATGATTCAAAGGCCAGATTACAGGAAGGACAGTGAACAATAAGGAATGGATTAGAAGAGGGTATTGTGGAGGGTATGAGGGCTCGAGCTGGTGCCTGCAGTTGCTGCAGTCCCACTGCTTACACCAAATGAAGCTGGTTTTACTGTAAAAGCACCTAAATTGGAGACTTCTAAAGAATTCCAGGGGAATAGAGACAGGACCCTCTTCTTCCTAAGCTTTCTGATCCCCGCAGCTACTAAAGGACTCTTACCACGGCTTACCTGTCATACCTCTCTCCCTCTTTCAAAAACAAAGCTTATTTTTTTAGCTTGCATATATATATGTGTTGTTTGTTTATAATTTCTTATAAAGAAACAACATATATATATGTGTGTGTGTGTGTATATATATGATTACACACACACACACACACACATATATATATATATATATGCAAGCTATATGCAAGTATTTCTGCTCTGTTTGTCAGAACAACTGTCCAGTATTGTATCCACATCCAAATCTCTACAGGGCTGAAATAATTTTGCTTTCCTTAACCCTCTCAGAGTTGGGTAAAACTTCTCTTCTGATGTCATAAGCTCCACTGAGGTGCAATTAAATATTGTCACAATATCTGTCCTTTCATCTCAGAAGTAGCTACGTCTTGGGGAGCTTTGTTGAAGGTAAGAAGGGCTTTGTAAATGAAAAAAGGGCTGTTGGTAAGGGGCAAAAAATGTGCTGTTGACACATATGGGAAATGGGGACACTGCTGAATGTTGAGCAGTATGAAGGAGTAAGTTGAGGATGAGAAATGAAGCAAGAACACTGCTGCTGTCACACCTCTCTTACCAGGAATGAAGCAATATCCTCATTTCCCAGATAAGCAGACTGAGACTCTGAGATTAATCAAACTGGTCGGGGTTTACACAAGCAGGGAAATCCAAGTCTTCAGCCTCTTGGACCACAGTCATTTTTTGGCACAGGATTCTGGTTTTGTATTTCTTTCACAGTGTTCATAATCTGTTTATCCCACTCCTCATAAAACTTTGGTTTTTTCATTGATATTTCTAACCCAGTATGGGGTTCTCTTTAGTGTGCCATACTGGATCCTGACAGTAAGAGTCCTGGAAACACGGATTTATTGATAATTGGTGGATTTTTTAATACTGATATTACAGTGTAGTACAAGGCTTTGCCTGCCCTTGGGCACTGCATAGAAGAGCCAATGCCTGGAAAATCACATGTACAAAATTCCAAAAGGATCAGCCGAGTTTTAGGGATGTACTTGTTGACATCTGAGCACACACACTCCTCTTCAGAAGTAGTTGTAGGAAGTAATAATAGTAGGAAGCATTTACAGTTAATATTTACAGATTGTATCCCCAAAGACCTTTTATTAGGGCATATAAAACAGGAAGCACAATTCTACAAACCTAGACTTAAAGCCACACAAAGTTATTCCATTCATTTCCAATCTCTGGATCCGGGTTGTGGGAGCAGTGGCTCTGTGCTGCCCAGTTTCATGCAGGGAATTTGAACTGGGAATTTTGAACAGGGAGCAGTGGCTCTGTGCTGCCCAGTTTCATACAGGGAATTTGAACTGGGAGGTTTGGGCTTTGCCAAATGCTGGTTCTGGTGCAGGAGTTTTGTGGTTGCTTCTCTTCCTTTTGCCCGCGTTTCTCCGTCTCGGAAATGGGAATGAGGACAGTGTGTGTTTTTTGGCAGCTATGACAATGCAAGCCCAGGATATGTTCCCTTGTGCTTATGTTCAATTAAGTGCTTGGGGCCAGGCCAGGTTAGTGGTTGTCCAGAAGACCACAGGGATATGGAAGTGGGATTAGTGACTCAGTAAATTCTGATTCGGTTTTAAACCAAGGCCTTTCTCCTACATTTACAGTCATTGCCAAGCCTGTATATCACAGCTGGATTCAAATGGAACACAGATCCTTCCTACCTTTGTCCAATTCCACCATTTTCATAGCAAAAGGGAAGCAAAATGTGTGGGATGAAGACAGCACCCCGGGAGAAAGGGGTGGTGAATTTTGAGAGTGCTTTATAAGTCTGTCATGGGTTATTTTGGTACTTTACTTAAGCAATGCCTGTTGACACTGAGCTACAGGAAGATTGTGAGTGTGAAGGCAGCTCATTCTCTGATAACATTCCTGAAGTCCAGGAAAACTGTATTTTGTTAATTTGGAGAAAATGTTGTCTCTGTGATCAGTAGGACCAAGACTGAGGGCTGTGTGACTCTGAGGTGTCCAGAAGTGTCCCCTTAGGACATCAGCTCTTTGATGGAGAGATCCAGCGTAGCACTTGAAGAAAATTTTAAAATCTCCACTTGCAGCTCCTCCCTCCTCTGCTTCTTCTCCTGTTTCCAATTACAGAATTACTGTTTGATGTGGATGCAGATATAGGAAACTGTGTTTGATTTTTCTTACTGCTGACAAACTGGGAGAGATGCCTGCCTGCTTTCTAGCAGAAGCCACGCTCTTTTCCTAGATATGAGCAATTAGGTGCATTGTTCCCTGATCACAAGCCTCTCTCACCATCTCTAGCATGGCTGCAGTTGATTATAGAGCCTGATGTGTTTAGATTTTGAGGGAGCTCCATCAGGAACACTTTGGTTGCTGTTTTTTGGAGGGTTTATTTATGTTCTGTCAAAATGATCCCATCTCATTTCATAAAATAAAGACGGGTTGAGCTTTCCTAGCAGCGGTAGGTCAGCAGGGAGAAAACAGAACTCCAAGAACTGGCATTAATTCCTGCTGGTGCTCCACGCTGGGAACTGATTGGCAAGCGGGAACTGCAGGGCATTGTGTGGTGTGGGAGAACGGGGAAGGGAAAACAAGGAGAGCCTTGAATGCTCCTGGCCATGAAGAATGGCAGGACTTTGTGCAAGGTGACAGCCATCCCGATGTCATGGCCACGTTCCAACGTGGGAGCTGCACTTGCACTTGGCTGAGCTTTCCCCCGGCTCCGTTGCACTTGGTGGGATTTGGCAACTCCAGCCCGGTCAGGTCGTCACCGTCCGCCTTCAAAACTTGGGCCTTCCAAACTTTCAGTTCACAGGGATCAGCCGTCGTTCCCACCCCCCGGGATGTTTCTTGCGGAATTTATCCCAAGCCAAACATGGCAAAAGCACACTGGTGTAGGGATTCCTGCTTGGTTTCCTAATGCGTTTTTCAAGCATACTCACAGCACTCCTGGTTTCACACATGGGGCTTTTAGCAGCAATTTATAATGTATAGAGATGATTTTGAATTTTCCAAGGGCTTTCTGGTTGGTTTGGCCAAATAGGTGCTTTTTTTTCCTACTGTTCTGATTTGTTTTATGGAAGTGTTTAGGTATAAATAACACATTGTATTGTCCCATGCATTTTGCTAGGTTTATTTTTTAAAAAAGCAGTTTTTCCCTGTCAGTAGTTTATGGTGTATATCCCAGTCCTAATTATATTCCTGATTCTTTGCCTAATCTGTCATGAGCAGAGCCAGTGCATTTCTGAAATAAGAAAATCAGTACCCTGGGCAATTTCCATGAGGAATCCCAGACAGCAGAATTCGAGTGCTTTCCAGCCAAGACTCCTTGGCCCTTTGCCACTTGTGAATGGCCCCATCTTAACCTCTAGACATCATAGAAGTGTTTGAAAGCCATCAAATGGCTGATGAGTTAATCTCTAGGAAGTTGTCTGCCAACATCAAGGGTCCAGACTGGAGAAAGCCCAGAGAAAACCATTACAACAAGGTAAAAATGATGGCAAATCCCCTTGCACGTGGCGTGCAAATGGTGTGAGGTGTGAAGGGGCCGTGGGGTAGTTGGAAAGTCAAACATTCCAATCTCATAGCAAAATTCAGGGAAAGGTCTGCATTTGCCTGTATCTTGAGAGCAAAAGAACAGAATTTGATGCCAGCCTCTGAATTATGAGGACATTCAGAGATGGACCTGGGGCTCCTTACAGGAATTGTCCTTGTTGAGGAACTGGTTTGACTGCTCAGCTTGGGGGATCATAGAATCAGGCAGTGGTTTGGCTTGGAAGGGACTTTTGAAGAGAATATAGTTCCAAACCCCTGCCATGGGCAGAGACACCTTGCCCGAGACCAGGTTGCTCCAAATCCTGTCAAACCTGGCCTTGAACACTCCCAGGGATGGGGCAGCCACAGCTTCTCTGGGAAACTGTGCCAGGGCCTCCTCACCCTTATAGTAAAAAATTCCTTCCCAACATCCCATGTAAACCCACCCTCCTTCAGTTTAAGGCCATTCCCCTTTATGCTGTCACTCCGTGCCCTTGTCCAAAGCCCCTCTCCAGCTCTCTTGGAGCCCCTAGGTTCTCCTTGGACCCTTCCCCTCTCCAGGTTGAACATTCCAGCTCTCCCAGCCTGTCTCCAGAGCAGAGGTGTTCCAGCACGTGCTGGAAGCCACACAAGAGCTTTGCCCAGCCCTGCTCGGGGGAGCCATCACGCTGCAGCCAAAGCTCTCCGCAGAGCTGCTGCGCCTCTTAAAGCAGAAAGATGTCCAGGAGTGTGAACAGACTTTTCCCTGGATCTTGCTCAGACTGGAAACATTTTCAGTTGCTATTAAAAAGCATCAGATTACGGACAACAATTTCAAACTCTTTAGGCAAGCAGAATAATTTGAGTTTAAGGAACTGCTTAACTGGAATTCACCCAGTCGTGACTGCCTTTTAAGAGCGTTGGCAGCAAGTGCTCGTGAACAGGTTTCATATTTAACTGAGGCAGAATAAATATGGCTTTATTTCCAGCTGCTGTTTCAAAAGCTATGGAAAGATCAGGAAAAAATTGTTAGCCAGCCATGCTTTAATTGAGAATCAGGCCATTCCAGAGGTGACTTGTGAGCTCCTGCTGCTCCTGAGGTTTGAGCTAAGCCACACTTGAATTCATAGTCTCTCACCAGGGCTTGGATCCTCTACTTAAAATCTTAATTAAAAATACTGCCCAAGTGGTTCATTCCTGCATAGTAATTGTATGTTGTTTCACATTGTTTTGTTGGAAAAACACAGTTTGGAAAGTCAGGAAATAAAGGTGAATATCAAACTGAGAGTGTTCTGACGTGCATTGATTGATTTCAGTTGCAGTTTTGCTTATCTTGCTAGTCATGATTAAAACCAGTGTTGCCACTAATATGAAAATGCAGGAATGTGAATGCCAGACAGAAACTGCCCATGGTTTATACCATTGTAAGACCTTTTGACTGAAAATTCCATGATTTGGAAAGCAGGAGAGCAAGAACCGTAGTTTGGGATACAAATAATCAGCACAAGGCTGTTGCCTGTTATCAAAAAAGGGGGTTTTTAATTGGTATTAAAGATTAAGTCCTGTTCCTACTTAAAACATCACTGGGCAAAGCTTGACTGCAGATGTCCTTGTGCCTGAATTTCTGATCTGAGGAGCAGCAATGATGCTTTTCCAACTCTGTGGAGTTACTGGAAGGGGATCAGAGAGGAAATCCTGATTAGGGTGCTGCAAGATAGAATAGTCATGGTGTACATTTCTGTTTTGCTTCCCACTGTCCCAAAATCACTCTTGGGAGGTGTGTCCTCATTCCCCAGGCCTGCTTGTACCTGTGGAGACCTGCCAGACATGGGGAGCCTTGGAATCTTTATGTCATTCATCCCCCTCTCCGATCCCAGGGAAAATCCCCGGTGGCATCACTGGGCTTTGGTTCATGGCCAAAGTCTTGGTGAGTTCCTTATTCCTCTGTGGTGCCTAAAGGATGCTCCTCAGCTGTGCCAAGGCTGGTGACAGCATAAATCTTGTCCACAGCTATCTTGGATGAGTCATTTTTCCAAAGGTAAATAAATCCTCCCTGTTTCCACGCGTCACCTGACAAACTGTGAACTGGAAAACTGAGAAAATGTCGTTGCCTTTTGCGAGCCAAAGCGTTCTGCAAATCCTTATTTTTAATTCCTTGTTAGAAAACAGAACCAGCTGAAAGGGGCTGGCAGAGAAAATGTGCCCCACTTCTTTCCCTCTGCCGGGCTCAGCAGTGGAGCTGCCAGTTTCTGTTTTCGCCTCTGTAGAATTATGTGCCTCTATTTGAAAGTTTTGACAAATCAGGCTGTTTTCAGTCTCCCTCTGCCATAAATTCAATCCATATGTCTCTAAAACATCCTTTCATAGCTTTGGCATGGAGAAGGAAGTGGCTTAGGCTCTGTATAGTGTATTTAAAGCAAAGCTCTCCTAGTTTGCATGCATGGCTTCTGGTAGCTCTTAAAGCCTCAACTTCCTAATTATTCAGGTTAAGAGGGCATTGGCAGAGCGTTCTCCATTAACTAACAGTGATGTACAGTGAAGAAGCACAACAGGATAAATCATTCCCTTATTCTCATCATGTCCAGGAAGTTTTTGATACAGCCCTTGGCTTTGCCACAAAGCAGGATGCAAAGAGGATGTGAAAAGGGTAGGAGAGATCAATCCAGCATAAAATCTCAAAAGAAAACATCAAGACAAAGAAACAAAGGGTCTTGCACAATGAGCTGCAGGGTTTTGTTGGGCAACAATACACAGCACCTATGTGACAGGAGGTCACTGCCACGAGAGTAAAGGATCTCCACATCCCAGCCTGACCCAGGGCCGGGAGGTGAGGGCGGAAGGAAACGCGGGTCTGAGCTGAACTGTATTGCTGTGGATCAAAGTTAAAAATCAGAAATACAGGATGCAGCAGGCTAAGAGCACAGGCAGTCGTGGCTGCTCTGAGTGGCCTTGTGTGGAATCAGGAAAAATTTGGGCCAGGAGGTGCTACTGGAATTGTGGGATGGATCTGTAATTAAAAATGGGGCAGTAGTGAGGGTGCAGGAACAATGGCTGAATGACTGCAGGTGGCTTTTTGGAGTCCCTGCCCTCCAAAAAGGGCAGGATGCACCAGATCCACCCCAGGGTGCCACTGGACAGGGCAGGTCACTCTCCCAGCCCAGCCTCTGTCACACACCCTGCTCCCTGCCTCACATCCACTCCTGAGGTCACGTTCCCCCTTTTCTCTCTGCCACACGGAGCAATCAGTTCCTGTGCATTTGATGGAGAGGAGGTGTGTGTGGTAAACACGTGTGTGCAGTGTAATTACCTTCCTAATCTCTCTCTCTCACACGGGGGTCATTTACAGAGATGAAAATTCAGGCAACCTCAGAACTGCTGGGCGTCGCTTGGCGCATCCAGAGGTGTGCACATGCAGAAACCACAGTCTGAGCACCTGAAACTGCAAGGCAGGTTCAAAGGGCTGGCACAGCCCCTGGTTTTGTTTGCAGGGTTGCGGGGATGAGGTGGACTCCGGGCTATATTCCACATCTCTCCAGATCAGGCCCTTCTATCTGGGGATCTGCATACAGCTGTTCAGCAGCGAGCCGTGTGTGCGCGGCCCTGTTGTCGTATAAACAACAGTAGAGACTTAACCAAAGCTTTTCATGTAGTTTTATCTCGACTGCAATTTGTTTCCAGCTCTTAAAGGCTGTAGGAACATCCAGCCTTACTCCCTGGAGCCTGTTTCAGCCATTCCAGCAGTGTTCACGGCACTGTTTGATTTCCTTTGAACCGTTCAAAAATTCCCGGAGAAAGGCGCGAGTTCTGTATCCCCCCTGGAGGGATTTGCTTTTCCACACAAAGTGTAGGGCTGATTTGTAAGAGGTGTGCTGTGTGCTCTGTCCCAGGTGTGCTGTCCCTCCCTGCCTACTTCAGCCCCTACCACGACGGCTCGGTGTGCAGCGATGGCCGGGCTGACGCCTACGCGCAGCTGGAGCTGCGGACCCTGGAGCAGTCCCTGCTGGCCACGTGCGTCGGGAGCATCTCGGAGCTGAGTAAGTTTGGGATGTAATCCACCATGGGCTTCTTCCAGCAGAGCAGGAGAGCCCATCCCTCCACTGCTGAGGGGCAGCAGGAGTGCTGCCACCGTTGGCAGCGTGAGCAGCATTTAATGTTGGGTGCGATGTAATTGTCTGGTGGTGCTGTTTATGGAAATCAGCTGGTTTCATTAGTCTGCTTAATGTCTAATTCACCTGGAGAGGTGTGAGATGTGCCTCTTTTTTTTGTTGTTTTCTTCTTTTTTTTTTTTGGTAGAGATGTTACTGCCAGCTAAAGTTGGATGCTCTTTCCTTGATGAGGCTCTCCTGTGCATTTGTGGAGCACAGCAAACCTCCCAAAGACAGCAAAGAGGGTTCTCTTGGTTAGTGTTTCTGCAGTGGAAATGTCTGGGATATTCAAGGAAAAGCTTTTTGGTTACTTAAAAAACAAAAAGCGAAGGAAAAAGAAAATCTGAGAGCACTCTGGTAACAAAAACTTGTTCAACCCCCTTTTTTTTTTTTAAAGCTGACCAAATTAAACGTTCCGTTCCTAGAGTACTCACAAAGCCCCTTTAAAGTAAACAAAAATGATTTGTGTTTTCCTGGTCTACTTTCCCCCTTGCAACGTTTCTGCTGGCATCACTTTCTTAGCCTGCACCATCTGAATGCTAATGAATGCCAGGGCCAGTAAGGAGTTTGTGTGTTTCACCATTTACTTTGCAACCTGCCTTAGTTTGAGGTTTTCAAATTCCTTCAACACACCTCTATTTATCCTGGAACACAAGAGAACATTTGTAGCAAGGGCCTGAGATTGAATACAGCTTCCTCTCTCCCTCTTACCCCGTCCCTGCCTGGCCAACTTGGTCAGTACATCCAGTGAATGGCTCTCCTGATACAGCTGCCTATTTTTTTTTTTTTTTTTAAACATTGCTGCACATTGCCAGAAAAATAGAGTGAGTGTGCAAAGGAGAAGGAACGTTATTCTGAGCTGAAGATTTGAATTCCAGATGCATTTTTGCTATAAACTGTGCAGACTTCTGTGTTAGCACCAGCGCTGGAGGATCTGTGATGCTCTCGTAAAACGTGCGGATCCTGGAGCTACTGAAGTGGAAAGGCAGAGTTGTTAGAAGGATTTTTTTATTATTCTGAAGTGGGTCCTTAAAGCTGAATGTGCTGTACAACAAAGGAGTGGCAGGGCTTTAGACTGCAAGCTGAGATTTTTAATACCCCGTTGGTCTGAACCACTAAAAATGTCATGTTTAGACATACAGTAGCTTTGTGGGGCTTTCTCCTGTGTAACAGCAGAACCCCAGGGCTTCTGACTAACAAATTTAGTGTATTGCTTCTAGATATAAATGAACAAATAATAACTTCCCAAGAATTTCAGAGGGAGGTGTTGCTAATGCATATGTGGCACCACTAAACTCAGGTTGCTTTCCCAGGAGCCAGCTTTGTGATGGGGCGACTATTTCGGTTCCATCCTTTCCCAGTATTGTAACTTTTGGACACAATAGAGCAATGTTTCCTGTGAGAGTTTGAGGGGACTGTGAAGCATAAAGCAGCAGAGATTCTCCCAAGGAAAAAACAGATCTTAGCTAAGTATAGTAATAATTCAGCTCACTGGTTGGTAGTCACACTGCTCAAAGATGAAGCTTTTAAAGCTTTTTGGAGTTTGTAATGCGCCAGAACACAAGGAGATTAAACAGGGTTGTGCCTAAAGCAAGCTTATTGCAAAAAGACCAGCTTTGGGGTCATTGCTCTGGGAACTTTTTAAAAATCTGCAGTCCTAAAATTCTGAGTGCAACTGTGTGATCCAGGTCACCTTCGTCGAGGCCTCCTCAGGACCACTGTCCTCTGACACAAAGGCAGCTTGGCTCCAGTTCAAAAACCAAGAGGAATGAGAAGCCCAAAGACCTCCTGGATTGAGCTTCTTATAACGCTGAGGGACAGATTTCTGGCACAGCTTGAGACAGCCAGCATGATTAAGATTGGCTTTTTAATAAGAGAGTCAGGTCTTGCCGTTCTGGAGAAACCTGCAGCTGGAGTGAGAATGGGAGCAGCAGACCCCTCAAAGAAGGGGTTTCTGTCTTGAACATAATGTCACTAATTTGTCTCAAGTGCCTAGGCAGGAGGGTAGAACAGCATGACCCAGATGGAAGAAATGGGAGCAACCTCCTAAAAAAATGAGAGTGAAGTATTGGTGCTACTGACTTTGCCTTGTGAAACTGTCACTCCCAGGTTGGGCAGAGGACATTTTACAAAGACATCAGTGTTTTTTGTATGCTGGCAAAAAAATTTGGTATTTGTGGGTGGAAAGAGGAGAACACCAGCAGTAAACCAGCAAACTCACTGTAAAGAATGTGTGGTAACTGAGAGGTGTTGCACTTCATGTTTTCTAACTGATAACTTGGTATTTGAAAGAAAGTGCTGCTGAGTGGCAGCTTTAGGGACAGGACACCCTCTGCCTTTGTGGAGGAGGTTCTGTGCACACAGCAAACCTTCCTCTGAGCTGTGAGAGCTTTGATTTGTTCCAGAAGCATGATTAAAAGCACTGTGGGTGACTAATAAAGAGATGATTTTGTGTTTTCTCCCCGTGTGTGCGCGCAGGCGATTTGGTCTCGCGAGCCATGCACCACATGCAGTGCCTGAACACCATCCGGCCCGGCATGAGCCCTGTGCGGCAAACGCGGCAGCAGCAGCCCATCTCCTGGTCCCCTGATGCCCTCCACACCCTCTACTACTTCCTACGCTGTCCCCAGATGGAGTCCATGGAGAATCCCAACCTGGACCCTCCGAGGATGACGCTGAGCAATGAGCGGTAGGTCGGTGAGCTGGGAGCGGGCATGGAGCAGGCTGAAAGGGCTCCTTCTGTTGGATTTCCAGGGCAGGTTTGTGGGATGCTACCTAGGAGGCATCAGTTGTTCCTGCAGCCAGGCCAGATGGGGTTGGCAGCCCTGCCAAGTTTGCGAAGCCTTGGAATGGGAGCTGGAAAGTGAGCTGGTTTTTCGTGCGGTCTTTCCGAGCGAGGCACAAGGCTGTGTGCTGCCAACAGGGCTTGTCTGGAGACCTTGCCAAAAGTACATGTGGTTGCCTAAAGCAGGAAAGGCCTTCCCAAAGAAAATGTTACCTCCTGAATGGTGCCAATTAACAATTGTCATCGTTCTGGGGAAAAGCAACGCTGTTTGCTGCGGTGAGGGTTCAGGGGATTTATGAACAGGGGATTTATGAACATCCTACCTGAGGATTACTTCAGTTGGTGCTGTGTGTCTGGAGTAGAAAGAAATTCCTCCGGAAGCCAGGAGCTAACCAGGGAAGGCAGTGGGTCTTCCTGCCTTCTGCCAGCTCCGTGACCGACTCGCAAAGTAGGGCCATTATTAGAGCAGTCAGAAATTTTCCAGCGGGATGTTTTTTCTCTTGGAAGCCTCCCTGGTTTCCTTCCTGCCCAGCCCCTTGGCAGGCTGCCTGACAGCCTGGTGGCACAGGAGAGCTGAGGAGCCCTCAGAGCTGAGTTCCTGGACGGGTCAGGCAGCTCCTGCTCCCCAGTTGCATTCTGTAGGGAGACCCAGGTCACTCCAGACTTGTTTCCCCTCTTCCCAGTGCACATCCAAGTTTCTGTTCATTTCAGAACTCTTAAATGGGGAGTTATGTTTTCTGGTTACTCTTTATTTATTCTAGCTTGCTTTTTGGATGTCTTTTTGGCCTGCTGGACATCAGGCTGAGGGAAGGCTGTATCCTGGCCCTTCCCAAAAGCAGCCTGTGGTTGGGAAGTTTCCCGGTGTATTGATGTGCTGAGGCCATACTCATAAAACAAAAAAGCAGAATGCTTGTTGGACAGGTGAGCAGGGGAGGGAGAACATCTCTGCAGTTTTGTAAATAACATGGTTTCTTCTTCCCAGCTTGGGCTTTACTCTACTCAGCCCCAGCTTCTGAAATCTGTATGAAATCATAGTAACACACAAATAATTAATTACAGAAGTAAAAAAAGGTTGCCTTTCGGTTTGATCCTCCCCTGAAATCTTTGCAAAAAGAGCGGAACTCTACAAAGAGAGGGAAGTGATGTACAGATATGAAGAATCAGGAGGAATTAAGTTGAATAAAATAGGAGTAGAGAGAAGAGAGAACCATGGCTGCACACCTCAGCCTGCTGGTGGCTCAGTTTTTTGTGCTCACTAACCTTAATCTAGGTTACCCCTACCTAGTGCAAGGCTGTTTATTTTGCACATCCTGCAAAAAAAAGTTTTCATGAGGCCACATTGTGTAAAGTTGTGCCACTGGTTCCCACAGTGGTACAGCTGAGGCTGCTGAACAGCTCGTATCAGAAATGTAGATTAGGCTTTCTGTTTTGTGTTCTTTTCAGTGCTCTCAGTGTAATGATGTTACTGCAGCTACTTGTTTTGTACACTGGGGATAATAAATGAGATAAATCAGGAGAGCAGTTATCTCTCCAATTGCTCCCAAACAATGCTCTTCACATGGGTCACCGGAGTTTTTTTGGAGGCTGCAGCTCTGTTCTGTTTTGAAATCCACACTAGATCCTACAACAGCTGGGGTAAGGGAAATTTCTGCCATTTTTTCTGACCAGTACTTAGCTGTAAAGGAAATTAAAGAGGATATATTAAAATGGACATTATTAAAAACTGACATGAAGAAAAAAAAAAAAGAAAACAACCTGAGCACTTAAACGACTGGCTTTGAAAAATTTATGGAAGCTGGAAATGAAATTAATGCTGCCCATCCAACCCTACGTTCCGTTTGCTGCAGGATGTGTTTGTGTCTTGCTGTCCTGGGCTCTGGGCACATACCTAGCACAGGAGGGGGATGGATCCTGCTGGCAGCACTTTGCAGAGGAGGTGCTTTGCTCTCTCCTGGCTGAGGAGGAGAGGCAGCCGAGGCTGCGTGCGAGACGCCGGACTCGTGGCGTGAGAGACGAGGGCACTGATTCACCTAATGTGACTTGGCAAGGCTGTGCAGCCCAGTTCTTTTATTCTTCCCTGAGCTGTGCTAAATCAGCTGCAAACTGGGCACTGCTCTTTTCACTGCTCTGTGCTCACTTTCTGGAATACACGTGTTCTGTGTTCTGCAGTCCCAGCTCGCTTTCTGCTGGAAAAATCCCGGTCACGAGCAGGGACAATAACGCTGACCTGTTCTGCCTTTGCTTCAGTCCCCAAGCTCCTGCCTAAATCTGTACATCTATTGATCTGAAATTCAGCAAAGAGAGGGATGGCTGTTAGAGCTGCAGGCTTGGTAAGACCTGATTTTGGGGAAGATCCATGAGACATGCTGATTCAGTGGAAGGAGCTGCAGTCGTTCATCAGACCAGGCAATGTGCTGTTCATTTTGGCTCTCTGTGTGTCACACTGCGATGCAGAATGCTGTGAAAATCATAACACTGTAGGGTCTGGAAGGTCTTCACTTCAGCATGAAGGCAAGCCTAGGATTCAGTTCTGAAACCATGCCTAATGGAGGCTGTCACGTGCAGTGAAGGGCTTTTAAAAGCCTGGCTGAGCTTCTGCACTTACCCTGCAGCAAACTGCAGAGGGTATGAAAACAGACACACTTGCAGATTTGAGGCACCCCGGTGAACAGAGCCAGTTTCAACCCACACAAGTGGGTTTTTATCCATGCTAAACACCTTGGCAAAAGACCTGAGGTGAGGAAGCTGGAGAGGGCTGCAGCAGTGGGGTGGATGGAGTCATCTGCACAGCTCTCTGGAGTATGTGGATGGTTTGGGATATCAAATAGGCTGAAACTCTGCAGAGTTTGTGGGTTGGTGATGTCTGCTTCTGGCACCTTCAGGTGAAGGTGTTGAAGCAGGAGGAGGAGAGGAGGCAGAATTAGAAAGCACTCAGGTATCTTAGGCAAAACATGAAGCATTTCCAAAGTGAATGCAGCTGCTCGCTGTGCAACCAAGCCCATGGCCCACTTAGAACCCCAGAATGACCTTGTTTGCTGCACAGACAGTAAACCATCTGCTGTTTGGGGTCAAACAGGACACCTGAGGAAGCGTTTTGCAAACACAGAGTGCCACTTGTGCAATATTTTGGCAAGGGAATTAGACCCTGAGGTGAGCAGGAGCTCAGTGAGGATACACCTGAGTGCCCGGAGGCTCGGAGCTTTTCCGTGTCAGCAGAGTTCTGTCTGTGCTGCTGCTGCAAAAAAAGGCCTCTGCTGGGCAATAAGATACTTTTATTTTCTCTGAGATGCTAGTCTGTGTTGTGTCAGGGGTCAAACTATGTGGTTTTGGACCAGGCACGTGGCATTTCTGCTGTCTTCACTCTGTTCCCGCTCTGGGATTTCTCCCGTTGCTTATGTCAGGCAGGCTGAGCTTGGGAGCACTCCTGCAGCGTGAGCTCATGTCCCAGAGCATGTTTGCTGGGATTGTTTGGGATACTGTGACTTGAGAAGAGCCATTCAAAGGTAAACGAAGTTCCTTTCTCCTTTTTCACTTTTCCCCAAGTGGGATATAAAGCTTTTGTTTTATTTTCAATGGTGTGTCAAGGCAGGAATGCTCTCGCAGTGATGCTTATCTTGGGGAGTATTTGTCAGCTCCCACAGAGCCCAAATCGAGGTCAATATTTAGGCTCATTTTACTGCTGAATGGACTGCTCTGCCCTGGGTTAATTACTTGGCCAGCATAGTGGTCCAACCTTAAAGTTGGGAATAGACACCACTGACTGCCCTCATCCTGTCTCTCTTTGGTTATCATCTGCCTGCAGCACTTATTGTTGGAAAGTCAGCATGATCTAATACCTAAGAACAGGCAAAAAAAGTTGGATCCTACTTCCTTGTGTAGCTGATTATCCGTGGGTTTGGGTAGGCTGGGCTTCTTCCCCTTCCAGCTGCCCTGTTTAAAAAAAAAAAAAAAAACCTAAATTTTTGTCTGTGGTTGGTACTGTTGGTCTGTAGAACATTGTGGAGCTAATTCCAGGCTTGTCCATCAGTGCCTGTCCATCCAGCCATGTCAGGCCTTTCCAAGCTGCAGCAGTGCCAAGTTTTATATGTTGTCTGAGTCTGCTGGTGCATTATTTTCTCCCAAACATCAGGGAGGGAGTATAAAACAATTTACATCTGCAGAAGCCCACAGACTGTACCCATCTTGAGCCTGTCTGGAAATCTTGAGTGGAAATCCAGCAAAACGCCGGGGAAATTCCAGAGCTGATGGAGGATTTGTCAGCAGTGAAATTTTGGGGCTTGTCAATTTAAAGGAAATTCACAGCTCTTCAGCTGGAAAACTGCAAGAAGCCGACTATAGGGGCCACCTCTTAAGAAAAGAGAAAGCTTAGTTGGGTTTGCCGTGTGCAGGCTCCAGATTTGCTGCTTCTAAACAAACCTGGCCTCACTCAGTTTGTCCCTTGTCACAGAAAATCCTTCAGGAAGGCTGCTGCTCATCCTGCCTTCAGCTCAGTGCCTGCTCTTACCTACCAGGCTCAAAAGTGACCTGGATTTGTTTTCTGCTTCCAACAGGAGTCTTCCCATTACATCTGTTACCTCTCATGATCCAAAGCCAAAGGATAAACATGCAAACCATATTTTCCAGGAGGGTCAGGCAGAAAAAAAAGGACTCCTCTGTGCCATAACAGCTGGGCAGAAGAGGAAGGAGCTGAGCTGTCTACTTGGGTTTTCTCTGTGGAGTATTCCCAGCAATGTTATTTATTGGGAAAGGGTGAAAAATGCATCTGATTCTGAAGGAAGATGTATCAATGCTACAGAAGGAAAGATTGTAGCCCTTTCATGCTGTTTTTCACTGCTCTTTGCTCAAATACTCTATTCTTCCAACATCTGAACTGTTGATTTAAATCATCATTGGCTGGAACACTTGACAGTTTTTGTCGTGTGTGTAATCTAGACTTGCTTTGGCTGGAACAGAAACCAGAGCTGGGTCTAAATTAATTCTTCCTGGTAGAGTGTCAAAATCCTGCCCAAGCAGGATGGATTGATTGATTGATTGATTGATTGGCTGATTGATTTGCAGTGGTCAATGCAAATAAAGAGCCCCAATGCCATGGCTGGCTTTTAATCCCTAGTGACCCTAGGTCTCCTCATCATATTTCCTAAATTTCATGTTTTAAAAACACATGATTTTGATCTTACTTAGTTCCTTTTTACTCAATGATTTCTAGGTGCATCATTAGAAATAATTAGAGCCTGCAGCTCCTTCCCTTATGGTTCACTGGGTTCTTTCCCTGTGTTTAAAAAATGCCTGCCACGACTAAATGTTCCTTCTGGAATTGCTAGAGACAGGAGTGATTCCGTCACATGGATCACATTTATGCAAAGATTCTAATTCAGATTAAAGAGAATATTAATAGCCCAGTTATTAATGGGAATTGTCTCCAAAAAGTCTTGCTTGGCATAGCATGGGCATCCAGCTGGCAGGAAAGGAAGGAAAATCAGGAATAACCTGCAGAGCCTGCTGCTGAGACCTGTGTTTGCTTGAGCTGCATCCTCAACATCACTGAGAGGAATCCCTGCTTTCAGAGCTGGTTGAGGCTTTTCAGGACAAATCTCTTCTCCAGATGGATCTTTCCAGACTCTCACTGATCTGTCATGAGGCTTTTTTCCCCTCTGCTCCTTTTAACTGCAGGTTTATGGAATTTTATTAAGTGCCATAGCTACATCATTGCCTGTCTTTTAGATTTATCTGTGGCCTAGTCTTTCCTAATTCCAATTTAATGTATTTATGTCTGAATTCTTTTATTTTACAGCCATACCCTATTGTTTCCATGCAGTATCAGGAGCAGAACTTGATACACTTAGTTCCTTTGAAAAGGTCTGCAATAAAACAAGTTCTGGGGTCTCTTGTCTGAGAGCTCTGAGTATCTTTCCATTCTGTCTGCAGCTGCCTCACCACTCAAAAATAGGTGGACAGGAATAATAAAAGCAGACCCTGATCCAGTCATTTGCCTTGAGAGAGCAAAATGCTGTGATCATGCAGAATTTAACACAGTACTTAAATCCACTCAGAGCATCCCTGAAGTCAACAGAAAGATGTGTCCACACATCCCAGCCCCATCCCCATGCCACAGTCCATTGATTTTATTCTTTCCCCAGAGCTGTTTTGATAGGAATATAGTGATTAAATACAGGGAAAGAGAAGGAAGCCTTGCAGTGAACTGTGCCATTAGGGCATTGCTTGTGCAAAGGGCACATATGTATGTGCCCCCCTTTTTAAAGGGAAAGAAAAAGCTATTTGCTATCCATGAAAGCCTAGTCTGGTAGATTTATTAGAAGAATAAAAAGGTTATAAACAGATAAGATCAACTTCTTTCACCAACACAGGGAGAGAGGCTGCTACCATGGATTTTTCAGACTTTGACCAGTTAATGTCAGCCTTAATTGTGATTTTGAGGTGCTCATTCACAAGGAGATGACATGAATAACCCTATTTCAGAGGCCAGTAAGCTGCAACCCACATGCATCTATTGACTGAAATTAACTGTTCAGTGGCAGTGCTGTTCCTGACCTTAGGCTGGATCATTTGTTTGCTGAATCCATAATAAATAGTTCAAAACATTGAATATATTGCACAATTTTGAGATCTGAGAACATCTGTCCTTTTAAAAAGAGAAGTGAGTAGCTTTAGCACACTTATGATGAGCAGTTTTCACTTTCCTGCTGTTTATGGGACATCTCAGCACATATTCAGCAGTAACTTCTAGATCAAAATGAAAAAAAAATGACATTTTGACAGAGTCAGAGCCCATGGAAGTGGCACTCCTGCATATGTGCTCCTGCTATTTTAACTGAAAGGCTGCAGAGAGATGCAGGATGAAGTGTTTATGGAATATTAAATGGAAGGGAATTAAAACAAGTCTGGCTAAAGTCAGTAGGTGACAGACACCAGTTTTGCTTCCATTCCTGGAATATTCCTGCCTGTGCCTGGCATCACCTTTTGAGGTATTTCTAAGCTGTATTTTTAAGCTATTGAGGTATTTTGAGCCGTCTTTTTTTAAAATTGTTCATTTCTTTATAGTTCAAAGATTGCAGAACTGGAATGGGGGAGATGACCTTGGCAGTGGTGAAGGGAATTAATTGCAAACCCTGAGGATCGGATCCATCCAAGTGCAACTGCTGAAGCTGGCAATGCACTCTACTCTCCATTAGATACTTTCCCCCCTCTCTTTTATGTTGTTTGTATAAACATGCACTGCTCAATTTTATTTTTTTTTTCCAACTCTACATATCTCACACCTGGGACAGACCAGCCTTTCTTCCACGTTGCTGGCTGTAAGCAGTTTGTAGTGTTATTGTAGTGCTTCCAAAGGAGCCCCTGCATCTTCTGATCTTTCTGCTTCAGAGCAGGGGTGTGATACAAACACAGATTATTTAAATTCTCTGCAAAACTGGGAGGAGAAGACTCTCCCTGTGTATGAACTGGAGCAGCACAGAGCAGACTGCGTGGAGAGACAGGGGAAATACTGCAACTACAAAAGAGAGTACAGTGAAACAGAAATTGGATGATAAAGGCTGTGTTTGAAGCTGTGGGGGGTACAGTTAGGTTTTTGGGCTGTCTTCAGACCTGGCTGCTGTTTTTCATGTTCTGAGAAGTCTCAAGTGTCACTGGTACAGGTGGGACAGGACACCTGAAAAATCACCCATTTCATGTGGTCCTGGGCAATGTGCTCAGCTGACCCTGCTTTTGAGCAAGGGCTTTGGACTCAGTGATCTCCAGAAGTGCCTCCAACCCCAGCTGTTCTGTGCTGCTGTGGCTCTAATTTCAGTATTTGCCCTCAGAGTTGTTTAACATCTCTCCACTTGGTGATTTCCCACTCGACAGGAATCAGTACCTTGTTCCCTGGAACTGGTTCTTCAGCAGGCAGTGGTTGATCCTCACCACCTACCTGGAAAAGTGTGAGATGTCTGACAGTCTTTGTCCTGTCAGTTACAAAACATTTGTTTGAAAACCACAGTTTTCTGCTCTTACAGTGGTTTTACCCCAGTGCTGGGTGGAAATCCCCGCAGAGGCCGTCACTGACCAAAGGCACTTCTGGTGAAAGTCCCTGTTTGTAAAAGTGTTGAGAAGAGGAGAGATGATCCCTGGCTGTGCTGTTCAGCAGTGAAGAGACAACAGACACTCTGTGTGTGTTTGTGTGTGTTACTACCCTGCAATTATAGCTCCAGCAATTACTGTAACTACAGCAGAGATGCCCACGTTGAGCTCTTGGCTCCTGCTCCTGAGTTTCCATCTGCTCAGATAAAAAAGAAGGTGAAAGAAGATGAGAGCCTGGCAACTCAGCTGCCTGGAATCTCGGGGCTGGTGCACGCAGGAATCTCCAGTGCCCCTGGGCAGCCTGGGTTGTGCACTGTTTGTTGTTTGCTCTTTGTGATGAGCAGCAAACCAGCATCAAGATTGAAAGGAAAATAATCCAGAGAGACCTAAAACAAAGCTGTTAGAGCCTTACAGAAACACAGGAATGAGTTAGGCAAGGTCTTCTGTCCACTTTTCCCACCTTTTAGACAGTGCCTATGAGAATAATAATAGAGGACTGTCTGAGAGTCTGCATCTCTCTGCTTGACTCTTGCAGGTTTCTGTTTTTCCTATCTCCATCTTTCCTTAAAGACAGATCCTTAAGGACAGCCTCCTGATACCAGCACAGTGCTATTGTGACTAACACAATGAAAAATCAGTAATTCTGGGGATGAAAAGTTCTGTGCACGTTGCAAAGAACGGTGATGGTAACAAGCCAACAAGTTTCTCCTTTTTCAGTAATTGCTGTTGCCAATTGAAGTTAATATTGTTTCCTATTGGACTAAATTGCAGCCCTTCCCTTGCAGAACTTGCCTGTTTCCTGAGGAAGGAGTTATCTGGTGCTTTAACAAAGGCCACACTAAATAAATACAATCCTGAGCCTTTGCTGTGCAGCAGCCAGGGCTGGCAGGTTGTTGGGGGGTTTGCTGTTATTGTTCCTGTCATCTTTGTAACACATTGCTGAGAGCCAAGCTCCACTGTAGAATAAATATTTCTGGGTGTAATTTGTGATAATAGCAGCAATCCTTCTCTCTCTCTGACCTTGTGGAGATCAGACCTAAGCTTTCCCTGGGGTCATGCTAGGTTGGTGTGTCTCTGCTGGGTTTCCTTTTCCAAGGCAGTTTGCACTTCCCCATCCCATGCCTGTGCTGCCCTGACCTCGTGGTCACTGACAGAGCTGAACTGCACCATTTTAATCCCATGATTTTTACAGCAGCTGCTGAACTGAGTGTTTCCAAAAGCACCTCTGCTCTGCAAGACAAATCCTATTCAAATGAGCTGCATGTCTGAGCTGATTCAGCCCTGGGTTTAGAGTCTTCTGGGGCTGAAGCACCTGGTGTTGATCCCATGGGTGCTGGTCTGGCGTGTTTGCTGAGAGAGGAGGGACCAGGCTGTGCTTTGCTGGTGATGCTGCTGGAAGGGGCATTTCCAGCCTGGAGTCCAACCACTGGCAACTCGAGTTCCACTGGAGAGTTTGTACCTGCAGGTCTCTCTTCCAGGGGTTGGAAAGTCTATCATAATGTCTAGAGAATGGAAGGGGCAGGCAGAAGCTGGAAGGTTTTATTCCTAGGCTTGCTGGAAAACTCTCTGCTGCTGGAAGGAATTCAGTTAACAATTCCTCACCCCTTTGGCTTTGCTCAGAAATGGAAAAGATCCTTCTAGAGAAACAGGGGGCTCTTCTTGGCCAGGTGCTGCAGAACTGGGGACATTTTCAGTGGGAAAGGATGAGTTGTCTGTGATGTAGTTCCAGAAGATGGTCTGAGAGGAACAGGAGCATATTAGCATGAAATTATAACAGGGCTAACATAACCTGCTCAGAACTTAGCTGCTTGTAATTATCCTGCTCCCAGCAGCCAGACTGGGTGATTAAGAGTTCCCTCTGTCAGCTCTGCACTGTGCCAGGTAGCCAGTGCTCAGTTCCCTGTTGGGGCTGCCAAATTCTTCAGGAAGGATCTCTCTGAAGAGCTGGTGCAGTGGAATATCACAGAAACATATGTGCCTTAAGTGACTTTCCATCTGGGCATCCCGTTCTTCTTTGTACAAGAAGTTACAATAGTTTAATTAACATACTTTGGGGCTACTTTTGGGCTGCTAAACTGTCTGTGCTCAGACACTCAAGATACCTAAAGATAAGTGGCTTAATCTGAGGGCACAGTTTGTCCCAGCATAGTGACAGAGTTTGGGCTCTGTACAGCTTCATTCACAGTCAGAGCTCAGAGGTACCTGCTGCAAAGAAAATAAAATGAAAGGCAGTTTATTTCTCAAAGAATTTTGTTCCTTCGTGGTTCTTTTGAGGTAGAAACCCTGGGAAGAAAGGTGTGTCCCGTGTGTTGTAAACATTTTATTTATTACTCTTTCTTTGTGCTTGAAATGCAGAGCATTGGATGCTGAGAGAAGAGTTTATTAAAGCAACAGGTACTCAAGTGTAGAGCAGAATTTTAGAATGTTGATACTTTCCTCAACAAGCTGAAAAAGAAAAATTGTGGACATTGAGTGCAATGGTGTTAGAATGGGCTCATGTCATTGTTATCATATCAATCATTGATGCTTCTGTGGTTTGTGATTTGCTTTTTGGCAGCAGCATTTTAATGAAAAAGTCCTTGCCATTTGGCATTAGAAACAAAAATTATTGTTTTTTCATGCTAGTCATTAGCTGAGAGAGCAGCTGGAGCTTGAAATTGCTCCGTGTTCCTGTAGGAAGCACAGAGCTGCTCCCTCTGCCATGGTCAGCATGAACCAGGTTGGGCCTGTTGCAAGAACAGGTTTTATCTGAGCATAAGAACACTTCATTCTCTTCTCCCTAATAGAATGTTTATCTAATCTATTAATATGAGACTATTTAAGTGTGGCTTTTTAGAGAGAGAGAGATGGGGTAGCAGATAACTTGATATGGAGACTTGAGTGACATTTGGGTTTTTTCATCTCCCTGTGCTGCAGGTGTCAGGGTGTAAACAAATATTGCTGGTGTCTTACTCAGGCATTTGCCATCTGGGCATAAAATCTGCAACTCTGTAGTTCACAGTCCATGAGAATTAGATCTAAAACTCTGGTAATTTGACAAGTTGCTTTGTAGGAGGGCATTGGTTATGCCTCTGGCCTCCTGTTTGTGCTGGTATTTGACCACAGCGTCCTGAGGGTGTCAGGGTAAGAGCTTTTTTTCCATGTGTCCTGTCAGCATTGCTCTTGGTTAGGCCAAGCTGTGACCTGCTGAAAGATCTTGTGCATCCATATATTGAGGTATTTGAATCATTTTAATTACTGTCATTTGAGATTCAGTGGAAGTTCATACACTCTAGCAGGCAAAGCAGGAGGCTGCTCAGCAGCACTGCTGGCACTAAGAGCAGATTTAATAGCTGGAATTTGTGGCATCTGCTGAGAAGCTCCAAATGTTGAAATGTAGTGCATGCGTGCTCTAAATTTAGGATATTTGAAAACTGAAAGAATTTGAGCTTGGCCAATTAAATCCACCTACCAGAATCCCAGAGTTAAGCTGTTGTGTCTGCCATTCCCAGAGCTGTTTAGCTTCAGTGATGATGCCCATTGATAGGATCTAAAAATCCCAGAGATAGAACCATGAAAAGAGTTTGAAATTAGGAGATTTCACAGTCTTAAACACAAAATGGAAGAACCAGATGATTTCTTGTCTGGCATAGAAAAACTTCATTGCAACAGTTGTTTTCTTTAAATTCAGGACACTTCTGTTGCTTGCATTTCTCATATCTGTAACTTTACATGGCACTGTTTATTCAGTTTTTTAAGGCAAAATGCAAACATTGAACTCTATGCTTTCCAGTAAAAAGCAGAAACAAATTCATTCACCACTGGAACTTCCTCTTCCTTCTGCACAGCAACTCTTCAGTGTTTTAAGACAAGAACTGAGGAGCAGAGCAGAAGCTCCTTGAAGATTTAGGTGAAATGTATTCATTGAGCAGTTTGCCATTAGGACAGAGTGATGTCTTCCTGCAAAATAATAATTAAAAAAATTTTAAAATGCCACACTGGCATCTGTTTGATCCAGCAGTGATGTTACTTCTCCTTCTGAACTTTGATTAATGGCAGATTTTTTGTCTTACATGGGACTATCAGAAAAGTGCTGTCCATTCATTCACAAAAGCTACACCCCATGGGCTTTGAATGCCCTTTATTTAAGCAAATGGACTCTTAAATTGCATTATTGGGTGGAGTGGGTACATGATTTTAGAGCACACATTGCATTATTTTACCTAAGAGAGCTGCAAACCCACATTTGTTGGTATGTTCTTAGTGCTTTCATGCTAAATTAATTCCTGGAACGTCTCAGATTCTAAGAAAGTCGAAAGCCAAGAGATTCATTGGATTTTCATGAAGAAAGCACTGACATCAGCAGCGGGGTGACTGACAACACAGTGTCCCTGCTCACAGGAGAGTGACATGGCACAGGAATGTCACATCAGTCAAGTCAATAGAAAAAAAGGTGCTTCATCAACTTTGTCTTAGTCCTGAAAAGGAAAGAAACATCTTAGAATAATCTTTTTAACCTTGAAATGTTTTGCCTCTAGATACCAGTATTCTGTGTTTTAAAATGTCTTATTTGAAACACTAATTATGTTTTGGCTTGTGCTGGGATGTAAATGGGAAACCTTTCCCTGTTTATTGTGAAAGCCCCTTTGCTTTGGTAAGAATTGTCTTTGTTTAACAGAACAAACTTTTCCAGCTATAATTAATTGAACAGCTCTCAGTATTCCAGAACTGCAGGGAAAGCCCATTTCTCTTCCTGGCTCTTTGCTCACACGGCTCTAACTGGGGAGCTCCGGGCAGTTTTCTTGAGCGTGGCAACGCTCCGTGTCAGGATTTTACAACTGGGCCCTGAAAAGCAGCTCAGTGATTGAATCTGGCAGCTTGGGTTTGGCTCCAGAGCCAGCATATGCTTTTAACATATGCACGTTGGCAAATCAGATTGAAGTCATAACTAAAAGGGCTGCTATCTCAATCCTGCTCCTGCTGTTGGGAATTACGTGTAATGGGCAAAAAGAAATTGGGGAAGGAGGAGTCTGGGCTGTGGGTAGTGAAGAACCAGCTGACCCCTGGTAAATCTGCTTGCAGGTAGCATGAGATTTTTTTTTTGTTTTGTTTTTGGTTTTGTTGTGTTTTGTTTTGTTTTTGTTAGTTTGCCAGTGTAGCTGCTGGAATGCACCGTAGGAGTTACCACTTGGTTTTTCTGCCCACAGGATCAAGGCTGATCCAAGAATAGCAGACACCCCACTCTGGCTCTCTGCCCGTGTTTATCTCTGACTATCACCCAACGTGCTGCTACAGGCTCATTCCTTTCATGCATGTAAATTGTGTTCCTGTCCTGCTCCAAAATGTACCAGTTTTTTCCTTTGCTGCTGGAATTGTCGGGCATGGCAAGGTTTTCCAGGGTCAGATTCCTCAGGGTGGGTCCTGGGTACCAGGACTCCACATGTTGGACTGGTTGGATCTTGTCTGGAAGGTGTTTAGTGCTTGCAAACCAGGGCAGTCACCTTTCTGTAAGAGTTGGGAAAGGCTTGGATCTGATGTAGGTGGCCTGGCCAGAGGCACTGTTGGAATAATCATGGAATCAGGAGAATGGAATGGTTTGGGTTAGAAGGGGCCTTAAAAGTGATCCCCATGCCATGGGCAGGGACACCTTCCACTATCCCAGGTTGCTCCAAGCCTTGTCCAGCCTGGCTTTGGACACTTCCAGGGGGGGGGCAGCCACAGCTTCTCTGGGAATCTGTTCCAGGGCCTCCCCGTCCTCACAGGGAAGAATTCCTTCCCAATATCCCATCTATCCCTGCCCTCTGGCCGTGGGAAGCCATTCCCATTGTCCTGCCACTCCAGGACCTTGTCCCAAGTCCCTCTCCAGCTTTCCTGGAGCCCCTTTAGGTACTCCCTGAGGTCTCCCTGGAGCCTTCTCTTGTCCAGGCTGAGCAATCCCAGCCTGGCTCCAGAGACGGGGTGTTCCAGACCTCGGAGCATTTCCGTGGCCTCCACTGGACTCACTCCATATTAATTGAGGTCAGGACTGCAATTCGGTCCAGACACAGTTCATCCCCCAAATTGTTTGCTGTAGTTTTCACCTTATGAAGAGTTTTAGGGCCCTGAGGAATTGGGAGCAGCAGCAGGAGCAGGATTGGTGTTTCCCCTTCCTCTGCATTTCCTCCGTGTCCATCAGGGCTCCAACAGCTCCGTGTGGGGCTGGGGGGACAGATGGAAATTTGTCACATCCTTGACCCCATTACTGTGACCATATTGTCATAGTTAAACTATCATGTATATTTATCTCCCTCTTAACAACAACTGTATACATTTTAAGTTGGTTTTCATTATTTTCTGCCTCTCTAGAAACCTTCCTCCTGCCTCAGCTTTGCAGATGGTGCAAATATGTTTTTCTGATGAGACACATGGCACATTCCAGAGCAGCACCAGTGCTTGTTTCCAGCCTGAAAATGAAATCTTTTCCCTGTTGGTAAAGTAAAGTTTGTAAAATGTGATTACAATAAATAAGCCATAGACTTGAGAGCTCTTTTTAAGTTTCATAGTGAGTTCCCAATGATTACTTCATGTTACTTTTTTAAGTGAACTCAAATTTAGTTTTTCCTTTGATTTGTAGCAACATGAAGTAAAACCTGTCTGATGCTGCACCTTATTTTTAAGTGTGGTTTGCAAAGGATGGAAAAGGTGTTATTTCTGTCTGTGGGAAGAAGGATCAGAGCTGCCAGTTCTAGATTTAAACTACTCTTGTACCATTTTATATTCTCTATATAAAGAGGAAACTCTGAAGGCAGATTCAGTGGAGAAAGGATCCCAATAAATATAATATTAACCAGATGGCTTTCATTCCATTAGTGTCTGACTGCAGGATAACTCTCTAAACTCATGGCATAGCCAAGCCAAGGCCTTAGTAACTTGATAATGATCCACTAAAATTTGAGAACTCTTATCTTCTGAGATGTGAGCCAGGCATTGTTTTAAGGGAAGTCAGAAGAACACTTTTTGGGCTCAGTTGGATGTGATTAAATTTCTTCTTCCTTTTCTGTAAGGATCTGGCCTTGAAAGATGCTGCACATGTTGAGATGATCATTGAATAGGGCCCAGCATGGTAATTCCTATTTTTTTCTCCTGCAAATAAGGGAAGTTCTTGAAATTTTGTAAAATACTTTTGAATCTGTGAGGAATAGCTCCTGTCTGAAGCTGCTTGTATTTTGGAGCAGCAATTTTGTGTTTCTTCTAAATCAACATCTCTGTCGTTATTTTATTCACATATAATTACATACTCTGAGATATATTTTTTCTCCCTGCTGCTTGAAGAGGGGTTTCAGTGTTTGAGAATCCAAATTGTAAATATGCCACTGTTTTCCACATCAGTGTGCCATGGTTTGAGTTTTGGATACTCTGTCTTGCCTCAGAATCTTTTCCCTTCTCCAAGTAATGAGACTTCCCTCTGATTTCTTTTTGACTCTGTTGCCATCCTTGGGGTTTTTCCATCTGAGTGGCTTTGAGCCACAGCATTTGATTCCAGCAATAAATTCAAACATTAGCTCACTGCACTGAAAACCTTTCCTTTTTATTTTTTAGTCCCTCGCAAAACCCCACACTGATCTTTAAAGATTTGGGATTCTTCTCCCCAGGAGCCTCTGTATAGTTCCTGTAAGTCAAATATGGGGGGGTTACCATGGGCTACCCCACTCTGGCCATAAATACTGTGAGATTTCCACATGCTTTGGTTCACTCAGACCATTTAGGAGGCCTGGGGACAGGCAGGATGGGAGACTGTGCCTGTGTGGCTCAGGCTGCCAGGAGGGAGGTGAATTTTGCCATTCCCACCTGCTTCCACTAGGACAGTATTTTCTTTCCTGCTTTAGAAGAAGGAGAGCCTTGTTTAGAAGAACAAGGTTTTTCTTTCTTGCTGTTGCTGTCACTGTTGGCTCCTGCTTTGTTTTGCTGTAGCAGAGCAGAAGGCAATGAAGAACAGCAGAGAAGAGGTGGGGCAGCAGGGAAAATGTTTTATTCTTCCTTTTTCCCTCCAGGTTGGAAGGGACTCTGAGCAGCCTGGGCTAGTGGAAGGTGTCCCTTCATGTGCTCTCCACATGCCAGTCATGTCCAAAGCCATTCTAATGAAAGTACCTTTTTCAGGGAAAAGTTATCCTAAAACTTGCTGTAAGTTCTCTGCCAAATGCTGCTTGGCCTCCTCGGCTAGGTCTAAATAAAACAAAGTGGTTTAGCTCAAAGGAAGGGGGAAAGCCCATAATAAAGCCTGTTCTTTCCCAGAGCACTCTCACCCAGCTCCAAGGTGATCCCCTCGGGAGTGGAGTGGCTGTCCAGTTCCAGATGGAGGGAATTTCAGAGAACTTATGGCTGGAATATTGACAGCACATGACAGTATCAGACATCAGTGTGATCCTTCACAAGGTGTGCAGAAGAGGAGCAGTTCCTGTTCCACTTCCCAGTCCTGTGCACATTCCCAGTTCACACTGGCATCACTCCAAGACAACTTCATGGCAAAAAAACTGGAAGAAGCCATGGTGACATTGGGCTTCCAAGAAAACTGAGGGTCTGTGTCCCCAGCGAGCTGCTGCTGGAATATGACAGCTTCCCAAGGCTGGATCACTTCATGTGTGGAATTTAATGAGCTGCCAAATGCTTCTAAATGTCAGGAAGACCAGAGGAAAATGGCACCGGGCAGAACGTGGCACAGGCAGGAGCACAGAGACAGAAATTAATTCCTTAGCTCGCAGCGTCTCCCAGTTAATTTTCCATGAAGGTTTCTCCCCTTCCCCTCCTGCAGACTGTGAAATGATCAGTGATTCCTTGGGGGCAGATGGATGCCCAGGTTAAGGGCCACAGGGTGGAGAGCAGCATTTTATTTTCTAGGAAATGAGTAATTTCATTTATTTTCTTAGTGCGACGTGACCCAGTGTTGGTGTTTCATTCAGCTGAACTGCACCTCTTCTTTCTGCTTCAGTCCTGAATAATGCTGCTTATCTGGTGGAGTGTCAGTGAGCAAAGGAAGATAAAGCTGTTGCCAGAGCATGGCCAAGTTGGGAGAAAGGAAATAGCTGGATGAAAGCAGGGGGAAAGAGTAAAAAGCCCATCCTCAAGCTAAAAATTTTGCAGAGAAACAAAGTTTTTTCAGCAAAATAGCAATTTAAGCCATTATAGTGACCCTCGAGAATAATGAATAATGGAGAATGATTTATCCAATTTGCACAGCAATGCCAGTGGTGGGGTTTGGAAAATCAGGATAGCAGGATGAGAACATCCTTCCTGACACTGCTTTTTGCATTCCAAAGTCTGCTCCCCTTTGGACACAAGGAGAACCAGGCAGTCTGAGCTGTCACTTTTAAAGCCCTTGGAAAAAATCTGTTGAGATTAAAAAAGAAACAGAAGAGAGGGGGGGGAAAAAAATCTTCTTGCCATTCCTCCCAAAGCAAGTTTTCCACATCCAAGGTCTGCTTGTGTGGAAGCCGTTTATAACCCTGGCACGTGTGGATTTTTTGCAGAGTGGAAATTCCTTCAGGATAGGTGTTATTTCTGGTGCAGACTCCGTGGCATTTGCTGCTGGCTGGCCAGAGGTTCTGGCTGCCCAGGGCCCTGAGTCAGGCACCAGGGTTTGATCAGGGACATGGTTCCCTGCCCAGAGGTGTTCCCACCATGGGAGTGCCAGGGAAGCTGGCATGGGGTCTAAATCTTTGTTTACCACAAAAGGTAAAATGGAATCTCTTGTAAGGTGAGCTTTTTCCAGTGCTCCTGAGCATTCCCAATCTAAATATAATTTAATTCTGTATTTAATTTTGGTGCTTTTAGCCTCCCTGGCCTACCTCTCTGCCCTCACCACCTCTGTGGAACTTTGAATCCCATGCTAGAGGCTCTGCAGAGTACATAGAAAAGATAAATAATTATTTTGGCTCCTCTCTTTAAGTACCTGCATTCAAAAAGTGTGAATGGCTCTTTTCCAGGCCGGATGAGAGTTGAAATTCTCTGGAGCAGAGAACTTGCTGAAAGGCATCTCCCAAATGCCTGTGGACAATTCCTGCTCTTCCCTTAAGGAGGTCGATCAGCTCTGAATGGGATGAGCTGGAATGATTCATCCCGTCCCTTTCAGAAAGGCTGGGAAGGATGAGCTGCTGGGTGGTTTTCAAAGTGGTGATTGCAGCAACCCTGATATTCTGATTCTTTGACAGAAAAGTGAACTGGTTACAGGAGAAAGTCAATGTCCTGTTAAACATCCTGTCCCTGGGCAATCCAGGATCCGGTGCTTAAAACACCTCTGGTTTTGTAGATGCTGTGTCGCAACTCAGAAGAAAAGGAAGAGAAGGAGAGGGAAAAATAGTGGGTGTGTTTGTAGAGTGATAATGGCAGCGTTTCAGGGTGCACCTCGCAACTGGGAAAAGCCTAACAGCACATATTTTTACCGAGTGCAGTTATTCCAGCCTGAAGGGTGTTCAAAGTCGTGATAAAGGGAGTTCTGCTTGTAAATCCCATTATGAATAAATGGTTTCTAACGGGATTGGTGCAGCTCACTCTTCCTGCCCTCGCACATGTACACAGGCACAGCTTTGAAAATGCCTTTCATGGCTTCAGCTGCTTTCATTAATGCCCAAATCAGTTCATATTCCATATATATATTTTCCTCTCTGAACTTTGTAAAGGATTGATCCTTTCTCCCCTCAGTTCTTTTCTTTTGAATGGATAAACGGGACAGGCTTTTTTTTTCCCTTTTTTCCACAGCATTAATGAAGTCGTTACTGGGAATGGGAGAGGTGTTTTCATGACAGCTGGCACTTCCAAGCCTTCCACTGGGGTGGCAGGTATCCTTGGGGAAAAATCAAGCAAAATAGATCAGTCTGGCTGTATATTGAGAGGGTGGATGAGCTATGTTGTGTATGAGAGTATTATGGTAACTATACATTAATGTGTAATCTCAGTGCTGTGTTCATTCTTACAGCAGGAGTAAGGGGGGCTAATCACGAGCTGGTGCTGCTGCTATTACCTTATTGATATTCCTTTATTGCCTTGCAGCCCTTCATATTGAGTAAAACCTCATTGTTCCACCAGTTCTGTGGTCTGGAGGCTCAGGGGGGCAGAACTGAGGGTCAGGTGGGCAAAACCGAGCTCTGCATAAGAAAGGCAAAATGCAAAAAGCCGTGGGGATAGTGGTAATGTAAAGATTAAGGGAGGCAGGACTGAATTAGCAAGGTTTGAAGCTGCAAACGGTCAAGGATATTTTTAGTGTTCCTAGTGGAGGAGCATAACAATAATAATAATAAATAATAAATAATCCTATGGATTATTTAGAATAACAGACACAGCTATTACATAAACTGTTCGGGTGACCGAGCCTGAGCAGCTCCTTCCCGCGGCCGTGACCTTCCAGTCCAGTTTCCTTCCTCAGGTGGGATTTATCCGTGCCAGGCTCCCCCTTGCACACCCAGGAGCCCTCGAAGTGTCCTCCAGCCTCAGCCCTTGTTCCATAATGGATTTCTCCCCTCACTTCACAGCCCCTTCATGCTGCTGCCGCCGCTGATGGAGTGGATGCGGGTGGCCATCACCTACGCCGAGCACCGGCGCAGCCTGACCGTGGACAGCGACGACATCAGGCAGACGGCCAGGCTGCTCCTCCCGGGGCTGGACTGCGAGCCACGCCAGCTCAAGTACGTGGGCTAAGCTTTGGGGAGCTCCTCAGCTCCTTGGAGCTTCTTAAAACTTCCCTGTAGTGGTTTTGGTTGGCCAAGTTGAGATTTCCCGGCCGCAGTTAGTGTGGTGGGTTCAGTGCTGGCCAATCACCAGCACAAAAATGGGCAGTATTAAACAATAAAACCTCTTGCTGTTCCAAAAGAGATGACAAACTTAGAAAGTCCCCTCCGTGGGCTGTAGCTCGGCTCACTCAGTCTCTTATCAGTCCCTCCAGTGCTGGAAATGCAGCAGCCCAGCCCAGTGCGCCACAGGTGGGAGCTGCTGGTGCTCAGGCACAGAATATTCCGAGCTGGAAGGGACCCACAAGGATCATCAAGTGCAACTCTTAAGTATTAGCACTGTGCTCTAACCAGCTGAGCTAATTCCAGGGTCACGCTTTCACTACATTTCCCAGAAGCCAGATCTCGCTGTGCCGCAGAGGCGATACACGTTTAACCTTCTGGTGCTTCCAGAGATAAAGGAACTTTGGCCAAACTCTGCAGCTGGGGCAGAAAGATTTTTTTTGTCTTTCTGAAAGTTAAATATGAAATGCAAGTATTTGGGTTTGGGGTTTTTCTGTGCCTCAGACTTAATTACAAGATTATTCCTTGCTTTTTAAGATAGCTTGAATGAAAGATCTAAACCAGGAAGGAAAAAAAAAAAAAAGAGTTGATTCCAGATTGCATTATTTGATCCTTTAAAGCAGTCATTTTGTATCCAGCACATTCAGGGGGAAAGAAAGTCTTGAAACAGGTTTGTTTGTTTGTTTAATTGTTTATTTATTTATTCCGGTTTGCTTGGTGGGATAGGAACAATGTGCAAAGGCAAGTTCCATCCCTTCAAAAACCTCTGTTTTTCTGAGGTTCACTGGATTTCAAATGGAGTAATTTTATTTCACTTTTTTTTTTTTTTACTTTATTCTTCTTTTTCTCTTTCTTCTTACTATTATATAAAGTAATTACATCTTATTCTGGATAACACTGTAGATTGTGATACCAGTTAGAAAAAGATTGTGGTAGGATTTTATACGAGATTCATCCTGAATCTTCTGTGTGAGGTGATGAGTGGCCTGTTCCTCTGGCAGGCTGTCCAGGCTCTCCAGAGGAGGATGGCTGTGCTGGAAGCATCTCATTTATCAGAGGAACTTGGCAGGTTGATATCTCACTCACTGAGAGTTTGCTCAAGAGCCTGTGCTGGAAACCAGGCGGGTACTGTAGAAGGCATTCACCCCAAAATAACATCAAAGGGCTGAGCTCCCAGTGCCAGCCTCCAGCTGGGAAGTGATCCTTCAGTGAAGGAGATACACTTCCAGGTCTGGAATTCAGAAGAGTCTGAGCAGCCAGCCAGAGGATTTACAGTAATCCCTGGGCTCCTTTCCTTCCAGATGACATAAAAGTTGTCCTGATAGTCATCTAAAGGATAAGGATTTAGTAGATCCTCACAGAAATGTTAAAGCACTTCCTTCAGTTGAGTTGCTGGAAAAGCATTGAGGGTGTTTCCCTGCCTAAATTTGATTTTTATTTCATACTTTTAAAAATTTTTTTTAAAATTTTTTTTTTTCCCCAGAAAAAACAAAGGATCCATATTTTTTTTTTTTTTTTTTTATGATATGGGCACCATCCAGGAATTCTTTTGTCTTTCACAGACCTGAATGCTGCTTCAGCTCCTTCCGGAGACTGGATGCTAAAGCTGCTACTGAGAAATTCCAGCAGGATCTGGGCTTCCGGATGCTGAACTGCGGGAGGACAGATCTGATCAACCAAGCCATCGATGCACTGGGCCCCGACGGGGTGAACACCATGGATGATCAGGTGTGCCACAGAGCAAACCCCCACAGCCCCAAAATTCCCTGCATCAGCAGCTCTCTCCTTCCTTTCCACGTGGCAAATCAATACCAGGTCGTGTTTGTTGCCTCTCCGAGGGTTTTCTAATTCTATCTCGTGGTTGAGGCTGAAAATGCATCACTTAAAACACAGAAAAATACTTCCCCACCCCATTCTCATGCCACCCCTCAAAAAAATCCCTTTAGAGCCCTGAGTGGGTTGTTTATCAGCTGGAATGTCTGTTCTTGGATGGGCTGTCTCAGGCGCTGATGGCAGGCAGGTTAACACAGGGGCAGTGAATGGAAAGTCTGATATGTGCTGAGAGGATGTCAAAGCAAAGTGCTTTCTTTTCCAGTGACACTCCCCTCTGGCTCAACAGCCCAAATCCCGGCTGGGTTAGTGAGGAGTGACCAAAAGGTGCTTTTGTCTCATGACTTTTGGGCTCAGAGCAGTTTGGAATACAAGAAACAGCGCTGAGGACCCCACCCCAGTGGCCTGGTGTCAGACAGTGTTAGATTTGCTCCTAGTCCATCATGCTGATGTGTCTGTTTATCCCTTTTAACTGTTCCCTGCTCAGCTACACTGAACCATAGGGATTTGGTAGTCCTGGGAGTCTCTGGCTGCTTCTGCTCATGCTGTCAGTCCCATCAAGTAACAGCAGAGTCTGTCCTCTGGGATATCATTCAATGCATGGAATTAGCTTTTAATTTAAAAAAGGGAGGAAAAAAGCCACCTCTCCTAAATAAACACTCGTTATAGCTGTCACAGCGAGGAGAATGAGCTGTCACATCTCTGGAACAAGAGGATATTGAGCAGTGGGAAGGGTTTTTGTTCAGGTAGAGAGGTTTTCTCACTGCCAGCATTTTACTGCAGTAACATTTCAGACCCAGCTCTGAGCCTGGCACATCTTCCATAGCACTTCCCACCGTCCTGCAGTTTTAAGGGAAGTGTGAATGTATACACAAATAGCAGAAACTGCTCCTGGACATATCTGGGTGTGTAGTTGCCTTATTTACAAATCCAGTGCCAGGAGCTTTGTGGTCACTGGGGTGGGTATCTCATCAGAGATATTCACTCTAGTAAAGTGACTGAGGTGGCTGATTTATATTATGAAGGTTTCTCACTTCCTCTTTATATTTTTTTAAAATAAGTTTTTGCAGTTCCTGTAGCCCAGAGGCCTCTCATTCTCTCAAAGATTATTTTGTGATTTGCATTGTGAGACAGTGTGCCCCAGCACCTCAGACACTGGTGCCAGGACTGTCACTTCTCACTGCAGGATGTTCCCTACCTCTCATCCAGCCAGAAAACTGGGAGCTGTCTGGCTTTTGTCATCCCAGAGACCCCTGTGGGCAGCTCCTTGGGAAGTCTGAGGTGTTTCTGCTGTCACTCACTGATGTCTCATCCTGTGGGTGGGATCCTCTTGCCAGCCCTGCTGTGAGAGGGGCAGCTCTGTCGTCTTTGGCCCTCAGAGAGTGTTTTGGCACCAACAAAAAGGGCAGGACAGGCCCCCTCTGGAGACAGTGTTGCTTGGAAATTCTCCACTTGACTCTGGAGCAACTCAGCTTTGTGTCCAAGCAAGTGCCTGCGTGGCACTGCCCACCCCAGGCAGAGTTAAATCCGAGTTCTGGGAATGAGCTCTGCCATAGCTGGAACAGGAAACCAAAGCTGGACTCTGCCACCAGCTTGTTTTGCTCCTTTTGGAAAAGAGTAAGACAAAGCCAGATGCCCAAACTTGGGAAAACTGACTTAGGCATGACAGAGCTGCTGGATCATTTAATACAAAGGCTTTAGATCCAGGTTGGGATTTTGACCACTCCCAGGGTGTGAGCATGTCCAGGATGTTCAGACCCACTTGTCCGTCTGTGTATGTGGAAATCTGTGGAAAAGAACTCAGAACATCCCCCCAGAAACGTGAGTTTGGAGCAGGACCCTGTATTCAGTTCTGATGGGGACCAGCAAGCACTCTGGATTCAGGGGATTGGAGATGTTTAGGAAAACAATCTCTTCTTCCCTGGGCAAGGAGCAAGCAGGGAGTGCAAAACTAACATAAAATTTTAAAAAGGACAATGTAAGGCTATACAAGTTTTAGAACCCTGACTGGGGTTTGTGCCTGCAGACCTGCGTTTTGAATTCTCAGTTTATTTGTCTATAATGAGTGTGGAGCCTCCCAAGCCCTACAAAAGCCAAAATATCTCACCCAGAAATATCCTCACCAATGGAAGTGCCCCAAAGCAGGAAGCTGGGAGTTGTGGCTGCTTTGAAAAGACACCTTTGCAGAGTAAGGAGCAGAACTCCTGTGTGAGAGATGTAATTCCATTTTACAGTACAGCTCCCATTAAGGATGAAGCTCTGTTATTGCACACTGAGCTGTGGAGATGCTGCCTGTAAAAAATCCAAATGCCTGCAATAATTAAGGGGAGGGGGCAGGAAAGCAGTGGGATGTGGGCATGAATGGATTTTACCAGGCCATTTCCTTTCTGTCCTTGGCTACTTCAGAAATGAACTCCATAAGTAAGGCTCATTTTTCTCATAATTCATCTCTGAGCTGTCATGGTTTGCTGGTTAAGTAGAGGGAGGGAGATTTATGGGATTGAAATGCTGAAGTATTGAGGCAAATAGGATTTTAGCAATGGGGAGAAGTTGCCAAATAAATTCATCGTCTGTATTTTTGTGTTGCTTTCTGCCTTCAGTTCATTTGGCTACAAATGAGCCAAGAAATGGCATTTCTTTGTTGGCAGCCTTGGGAAAGCTGGAGAATTGTGGACAATACAGGGCTAGGATTTTCAGTGATCCTTTTTGTGTTCTTTCAGCCTTGTCCAGTGATGTTTTGTCCAGGTCATTTTCCAGTATCAGTTGTGCTCCCTCTGCATAGAAAATCAAAAATGCTTTATAAATATATGTGTGCTGTCCCTACACACACTGTGTACATTAAGATTCAAACTCACTGTGTCCATGACAGTGTCACTGTTGATAGGGATAGAAAGATAACTTTCTTTTTGTTTTTATTTTTTGTTTCCTTTCTGAAGGGTATGACTCCCCTCATGTACGCCTGTGCTGCTGGAGATGAAGCCATGGTCCAAATGCTTATAGATGCTGGAGCAAATTTAGATATACCAGTGAGTATATACCCTCTGCCCATAACTATCCAGCTGTAAACTAACAGGAGTTCTGAAATCTCTCCTAGCAACTGAAGGCTTCAGTCCTGGAAGCTTCAAGCAAGGCATTTCTCTCAGAAACTGTCACTTCAGGGATTTGGGAGGGGGGAGGAAACCTTCAAAACCTCTTGGAGCACTCAGTGGCTCCAATTAGGATTGGCACTGGCAAGTCTAATGGGCATGGGGAGGGGATGGGAAGGAGCTGCCACAGGGAGAAACCAGTGAGCCCATTAAAAATTCCCAGGGGATGGGGCAGAGCGAGTGGTGGTCGCAGTGTTCTCTAAGTGCCCAAGTCCCCGTTCCCTGGGCTTGTCACTCACAGAGGAGGTTCTGTAGAAGGCAGGGGGAGGGCAGGCAGGCTGCAGTGGGTGATGAGTGCTGCTTCCCTGCTCCAGGTGCCCAGTGCCTCTCCACGACACCCCTCGGTCCATCCCGACAGCCGGCACTGGACCGCGCTCACCTTCGCCGTGTTACACGGGCACATCTCGGTGGTCCAGGTAAGATTCCAGCCAGGAACCCTTCCAGGAGGCACAGGGGACTGAAATGCAGCCCTGTGAGCCCTCACTCCCAGCCTTCCTGAGCCTCCTAAACACCAGTGAAAAAATTGTGTGCTGTTTAAAACAAGGAGAATGAAAACTGGTGACATAATTCCTAGCAAGGCCTTGATAACAAAACACAGCGTGTTCCTGTATTTTTCTTTGGTTTCAGTATTGCTCCAAGGCTCACTGCTCCCAAAACAGTGCTGCACAGTCATTTCTTGGGTTTTAAATAAACTAGTGCTTCACGTGGAGTGGTTGCAGGTTGGCTGTTTGATCAGGAGCTTTATAACAGTAGATATTAATTGGTTTATAAATTTACATGTGCAAAAATCCAGTGTGTGCTGATGTCTGCTCTAATGGCAGCAAATCATCTGTAACTTCCTTCATAATCCTTGAGAATTGCATGAATAAGACTTAAGCTGTTGTGGGATTTCAGCCTGTGGCATCCTCCTTGCTCCCTTTTCTGTGGAATTATCACAGGGGGCAGCAGGATGGGATGGAGCCCCAGAAATGCTACCCACACTTCCAGGGGAATGAAAAACTGATCACAGGAGACAATCAATTGCTGTTGAATTTAATTTACCTTCTGTTCAAAGGGAAGGAATTAAAAAAAAAAGTAAGTAAATGCAGGCTGCACACACTCATCTTTTGTTTGTGTACATTTGTACATAATTATAAAGATTAGATTCCACCTGGCAAACTGCCTGGGCAGCCTTTGGTATTCCAGAGGTTGGACAGCCTTAATTTATGTGTGAGGTATGAGTTTGATTCTCCCAGGAGATGAAGCCAAGTGAATCAAAGCTCCTGTTGTATACTGCAGTGCCCACAGTTGTGGAAGCATGGAATATCCTGGTGGATACACACGACAGAGCTGATCCTCCCTGCCTGCCCCTCTGGGTGCTCCAGAGCCTTCTGCCAGCCCCACCTGGCCATGAAACATCCCCATCACCCTGTCACCTTCCCCCCTTCACCTGGGAGGGGGCTCTTTCCCTCATAGCAGCTCAGGAAAGCAGGTTGTGCGTGACAATCCCTGCAGCTGCCAGGCCTCCCTACACAGGCTCCACGAGGTATGACCAGCCTGGTAATTCCCTGGGGGAGCCCTGCTTCCTGTGCACAGCATGGAGCTGGGATGGACTTCCTGCTCTGCTGCAGAGCCCTTTGGAGCTGGAGATTCCAACTGCACAGCCACGACCATAAAGGAGATTACAAAAGGAGGTGGTGCTCTCCAGACGGGCCCTCCTCACTCTGAACCCACTGGGTCTCCTTTCTAACACCCAGCCCTGGCTGCTTGGTCCTTCTGAATTGCTCTTTTCCCAACTCCCTGTCTTTCCTGTGCCCCTTGCAGCTGCTCCTGGATGCTGGTGCCCACGTGGAGGGCTCTGCCGTGAACACTGGGGAGGACAACTACGCTGAGACCCCCCTCCAGCTGGCCTCAGCTGCAGGTGAGCTCCCTGTGGCCTCAGCACTCTCCATCTCTTACTGCCACCAGCCTGATGGGCCCCAAGTATCTGTTTTCCAACTTGTCCCAGTCTTGACTCCTCCCCAGAGCCCCCACAGCAGAGCTGATGGCACCAACTCCTTCACAAAGCACTGTCAAGGAACATAAACCAGCCCCTGTCTAGTCTGGGCGTGTCTGTGGGCCTAAGCAACACCCAGATGTGAAAAATTAACAAGTTTCCATTCAGCCTGGGGAAAAATAACTGTTATATAAAGAAATTTGGTCTATTAGTTTATTAAATGCAGGTAATAATTCTGCATTTCTTCTAGCGGGCTGTCAGGAGCTGAGCATTCTGTGAATGAGTCTGTGCTGGCCTTGTTTGTCAACACTTTTCACCTCAAAGTGGTTTTAGTTTTTTTCCTTTTGTTTCTTTCTCTGTTATCTTTGTGCTTGTATGAAGATGAGTGGCTAGCCTGCTCTGCTCCAAGCTTTATGAAGGGGATAAAAAAGGCCTCTTCCTCCCCCAGTGACACCCAGTGCTGGATCTCCTGGCACCACTCCCTACTCCATCTAATGGGCACGGAGCCAGGGAGTCCTGCCTGTGGCCAGTCCTGTGTTCTGTGCTTGCACAGAGGGACCATCCTGATGTTCCTGTCCTTTTTCCCCAGGGAATTATGAGCTGGTCAGCTTGCTGCTCAGCAGGGGCGCCGACCCGCTCCTGAGCATGCTGGAAGTCAACGGGATGTCATCGTCACTCCACGAGGACATGAACTGCTTCAGCCACTCAGCAGCACACGGCCACAGGTAGTGCTCTGCTCCTGCTTTTTTGCACTCTAGGTGTTGCTGTGTGTCCTCTGTGACTTTGTGACCCAAACCCCTGCGTGTGCAGTTCAGCAGATGGGGTTAAGACTCCCCTGACAACAAAGAACAAAGATCTTTCTTTGCTGTTTCTTGTCCTTACACTCGCTGGTCTGGCTCTGCAGCACTGAGAGTGAGCTGGTTTTAGGCCCCACGTCAGCAGACCAAGTCCCACCTAAGGGTAGGTTATGAGATCAGGGTTGTGAGATCCTGGTTCATGTTCTGAGATGGAATCTAATCAGGTTGAGGTGGCAAGAATAACTTACAGCAGAGCCTGGGTGTCTGCATCTTTGGTTTTTGGATGGCCAGCCAAGAGGTGAATCATTAAACCAGCCAGCCTGGGCTCTCCAACCCTGTTTCCAGGGTGGGTGTTCAGAAATAAGAGATTACTTGCAAGCTCCTCCAGAAATCTCTGTGTTCCCAGAAAAAACGTTAGTGAGATCCAAGGCTTGTTCTGCCACAGGATAGGATGGGGTGATCCTAAAGCTGGGTCCTTAAATCAGCTGGATTTAGCCCCGGGGAGTGGTGTGGGTGCAAGGAGAGCACCGGCTGGTGGCAATGCAGCAGCACAGGCAGTGCTGGGTGGCCCTGCTGGGCTGGGGAATGTCTGGAGCAGCTGTCCCCAGCTGGCTGAGGGACACCCGTGATGCAAACTCCCCAAACAAGACACAAACAAGAAAGTCTGTTCCTTGCAACTGCCGTGTGAAATTCCAAACAAACCCAGCGTGTGAGGAGTACAGGCCATGTTTCTGCCCTTGCTGAGGGGCACCAGTTTCTAGGATGTGGGGTAGGGAAGGACAAGTGGTTTCCATGCTGCTCCACAGTGCCAGCTGTCTTTGGGAAGAAAATTATCGTTTACCGAGCCGGATCCCAAATCCCCGCAGTCCTGTCTGAGCTGTTGAAATGTCATTTGTTAGTAAGTGTAACCTCTCTGCTCAGGAACGTCCTGCGCAAGCTCCTGAGCCAGCCCCAGCAGGTGAAGGGGGATGTGCTGTCCCTGGAGGAGATTTTGGCCGAGGGGGTGGAGAGTGACACCTCCAGCCAGGGCAGCTCCAGCGAGGGGCAGGTGCGGCTGTGCAGGACGCGGATGAAGGCTCTGCAGGAGGCCATGTACTACAGCGCCGAGCACGGCTACGTGGACATCACCATGGAGCTCAGGGCACTGGGTGAGCCCTTCCTTCTGAGCACTGTGCACACAAGGCATAAAAACCTTCCTTTTCTGCCCCTCTCACTTTAGAAGAGCAACAAGCCCAACTGCAAAGCTATCTAATCTAAATTTTAAAAGTGTTTAAGGCTTCTCACAAGTTGTTGTTTTTTTTTTTTAAATTCCTGCTGCCCTGGGATGTCTCTCACTCTTGACTGGATCCTCTGTTCCCACGTATCAAAAGCAAGGGGCATCTCTCCCTGTCGGATACTTACACCTAAAATTTAGTGTTTATCAATGGTTTAAGGTGAAGGAACAAAACTGATCTCGAGGTAGAAGAGAGACAACTTTGAAGCTTGCATGTAACTGGGAGAAGAGACCTCACACCACAGTTGTGTGGCATTACGTAGCCTTACAACTTCAGGTTTTTTTTGTGGTTCTGACTAACCATGAAGCTCAGAACAAAACAGGGAGTCTCTGATCCTTAAAAATCAACAGAAATTTCCAATTTATGATCCTGTTGCCAATCCTTTGTCACTTAATCTGTCAGTGACCCAGTTCAGTCACCTTTAATATCAAGATAAAAATCTATCTGCTGTTAGGATGTAGGTAGAGCTACTTCAGTGCTGCCAAGTGTTAGTAATAGGAGCAGGATAATCTCCTCACAGGCACTTCAGGAAATCATCTTTCACTGTCCCTTTTTCCTGTGGCTGCAGGAGTGCCTTGGAAGCTCCACGTGTGGATCGAGTCCCTACGGACAACCTTCTCCCAGTCCCGCTACTCCGTGGTGCAGACCCTGCTGCGGGAGTTTGTCACCATCAAAGAGGAGGATTACAACGAGGAGCTGGTCAGTGAGGGGCTGCAGCTCATGTTTGACATCCTCAAAACCAGCAAGGTAAGCCAGAGTTTTATAACTGTGTCAGAGCTGAGTGTTCCGGGGTTTCGTTGTTGTTGTGCACAACGGGAACAAGGGAATGGCTGGGCAAAGTCCCTAGGAGTCATGGCATGGAAATGGCCCTGGAAGCATTTATGTAAATTCATAAACAGCCCCCAGACAGTCCTCAAACATACACCCAGGGGAAGCTCTACAGCTCTTTATACCTCCATAACTCCACAGATACTGTAATTCTGGCTTAATTTCAAACTTCTCCCTCTGTGGGGAGGTTACTCCTGTAGGGCTAGGTTGCTCTAAGCCCCGGGGGACCCCTTACAGCACATTTGGACCCTGCTCAATGTCGAGTTGCTGATCCCTGTTCCATCCTCCTCACAGAATGATTCCATCAACCAGCAGCTGGCATCCATCTTCACCCACTGCTACGGCAGCAGCCCCATTCCCAGCATTCCCGAGATCCGAAAGACTCTGCCAGCTCGGCTGGGTAAGGTGCTCACCTGAGCAGGGAGCTTCTTTTGCTTGCTGCTGGGTTGGTTTTTTATTTGTTTGTTTAGATTTCTTTTCTGAAAAGCATGCACAGTTTAAAAAGAAAAGTCACTTGTTTTTTTTTGGTCCATTTACCCAACAGATCCTCACTTTCTGAACAATAAAGAAATGTCTGATGTAACTTTCTTAGTGGAAGGAAAGCTCTTTTATGCACACAAAGTCCTGCTGGTTACTGCATCTAACAGGTGAGTCACTAACCAGGGGCATAATGAATCCAGCCATGATTATCCCTGAAATCATGTGTGGTAGTTGGAGTGTACATATCCAGCCATTCCTTGCCTTCCCATTCCTTCTTCCAGAGTTTGCAGGGAGAGCCGCACTTGCTCCAGCTTTCCTGGAATCTCACACTGGCCTGGTGCACTTGCAGTTAGCAGTTTCTTTCTCTGCTCTTGGCATAGTAACAGGGTTTTCCGCCTATCACGGGGTGGGATTAGATCAGATCCAGGCAATTTACAGTTTTAAATTGTCCCCGAAGTAATCATCATTAAATTAAAGGAAATGTTTCGATTTTCAGCTTGCAAAGAACAAGGAGGGATTTTTGTTTTCCCCTTGCTGTTTGTGACGAGTGTGTGACACAGTACTACAGTTAAATTAAATCTTTTCAATTAAGTCTGTTTAAAACCATTCCCAGGTTCAAGACACTAATGACCAATAAAACAGAGCACGATGGCCACGGCAGCAAGACTGTTGAAATCAGTGATATGAAATACAACATTTTCAAGGTATGGGACTTAATTCCACTTGTTCTTTATTCTTTTTCATCTTTTTTTTTCTCAACTACTTGGAAGGTAAGACAAACCCAAGCAGTAGTATCATAAGTAGATAATAAGTAATACCATAATTAGGTAATATTACAAGTGGAAATGGAGTACCTTTCAACAGATCTGAATTTCAGGAGTTTTCTGAAATACGCTTTTTCCAAAGTTCAGCCTTAAAACAGACTCTGCCAGTCTATATTCTTATTTTCTTCCTAGGCAGCTGACTCCTCCATAAAGCAGGATGAACTAGTCTTCTACTGAAAAGTAGTTTTATACTTTAACACCCTGTTTTAATACTTTTTATGACACCATTTTCATGTTAGGATGTAGGTAGAGCTACTTCAGTGCTGCCAAGTGTTAGTAATAGGAGCAGGATAATCTCCTCACAGGCACTTCAGGAAATCATCCTTCACTGTCCCTTTGCTAAGCAAAGAGTAACTTATTTACAGCAGGTACATTGCCAGGCTTCATATTAATTCAAATCAGACGATAAGAAATCAATGGTGTCCCTGTCAAGAAAGGCTCAGAAGTGAGAATTGTGCTTTGCTTTTATGACATTTCCATATTTAGTGGAGGAACAGGGAGATGTGAGGTGCAGAATAGGTCATGTAGCTGTTTCACTGAAGGGTTGAGGCTTTTTTTTCTCTTTTTATAAGCAAACAAACCTGGTCTGTTGGTCAGCAGTGCTGTTATCTCACTAGAGGGAAGTAAACTGACCATGAGAACATCTTTGTTCTGCTTGTAAGGGGCTGTTTTGTGTTGGAGAGGTGACATCCAAATTTTGCAGCTTCAAGCCACAACAGAGAAGAAAATGTAACTGAGTATTGAAACAAGCTTCCTTAACAGCATTTGTACCTCAAAAGGTTTCTAAAGATAAACTTGTGCTTCAGTGGAGGGAGAGAGACAAATTAGAAAGAATAGGAACAGTGAAGTATTTCACAATTTGATGGTAAATACAGTCAGAGGGGTTAAGGAGAGGTGGGCTCAGGTAGGGTGGAGGATGCTGAGCCACCAGAGGTGTGGGTCCTGCTCAGGGCTCTGCTGGGAAGAGCTCTGCTCTCACATAACTTTGTTCTGTAAATAAGGCAATCTCACAAGGAGCAGCTTAGCTTTGTTCCCAGCCCTGTTAGGAATGGCAAGCAGAGCTTGCAAGCCCCACACAGCACCCAGGACACTTCTGTGATCCAGTACCAGATCTGTTCCCTCCCCTGACACTGCTTGGGCTGGGGGTGGGCACATGCAGATCAAAGAGCAGGAGCTGCCTCTTGCTCTCCCTGCAGACAATTAATGCCTTTTCCTCCGGGCCTGGTGAGGGGCTGGAAGCTGATTAGAAGCCCAGCAGGGGAGGCAAGTGGCTGGGAGGTCCCCGGGATGCTCACGCTGGGCTCGCCAGCAGCTCCGCGCGTGACCGGCCTGCCAGGCTTCCCCAGCCCGGATCCCAGACAAGGACAGCGGTGTTGCTCAGAGACACGCTGTCACCCTCAGCCCAAAGTCCCCAGCAGGGCCCTTTTCAGGGCCCAAGAGAAAAAGGACTGTTAGAAAGCAGCAGATTTGCCACGCTAGGGAGTGAAAAAAAAGCCACCAGTGGAGGTGAGAGCCGGCACAGGACACGATTCCCATCTGCTCAGGAAGGGGAGCACAGCCATCAACAGCCCCTTGTGACTGCCGTGATAACTTCATGCCTGGCCTTCTTCCCATTCCAGATGCTGATGCAGTATTTATACTATGGAGGGACAGAATCCATGGAAATTCCCACCACTGATATCTTAGAGGTGAGAGAGCTTTTTCTTCCAAGTCTTGCCAAGAGCGCTGGGGCATAAAACAGAGTTGAAAGGCAAAATCCAGGAGCTAACAGCAGGCTCCCATTCAGCCCAGGAGCATATTTAACGCTTGGAAATGAGCTTTAAAGTTTCAAAACGTCGCTGCTTGGTGTTTCTGTGTCGTGGTGACAGAAAGGAGAGCAAATATGCTTGTGGGGGGAGCTTTTGCTAAGCTGGGAAATGTGTCAGTCTGTCACTTCAGCGTGGAGCGGCCTTTTTGCTGTCTGATGAGGACTTGGCCATTAAAACAGCAAGTCAGAGACTCTTCAGAGAGGAAATCATCCGTCCTGTTTGCCTTCCCCAGGCCTTTCAAGCCTCATGATCTCAAATAGCCTCTCTCTTGTCCCCATAGCTGCTGTCGGCTGCCAGCCTGTTCCAGCTGGACGGCCTCCAGAGACACTGTGAAATCCTCTGTGCCCAGACCATCAGCATGGACAACTCTGTCAGCATCTATAAATATGCAAAGGTAGATCCAATCCCCCTGGTTTGAGAAGCCCAGTGAGCAGCCTGTGTGCTGCTGGTGGTCACTAAAAACCCCAGGTGGGCACCCTCCCTGCAGGTAACTCCCCCCAGCCACAACACCAGGGAGATGATTCCCAGCTCCAGGCTGGAAAGTCCTGCACGGCCCTGGTGTGTTTTCTTGTCTGGAGCAATCATGGATGAAATGGATGGGGGACCCCTGCAGAGTAGGGGAAAGCTGTCTTAGCAGGCTGATACAGCAACATCAGCAAATCCTGAGGGATTCAAATCCTGGGAGCAGCGGGGGCAATTGATCACAGCACAGCAGCTAGAGAGTAAACCCTTTCCTAGCACCCCTGCTGCTAAAAAATATTCTTTTCAGCTCCAAAAGGAGCATAAAGTCTGTTGTGTGACAGATATGCATCTCTGTAGCAAATAACCTAAATCAGAGAAATGCTCTGCCCTTCCTGGAATTTTGCAGGATCAGATCCCTTAAAGACAAGGAGAAAACTGCACAGAGGGCTGGTAATGATTTTTTTTTTCCACTGTGTGTTTAGTGTCCCACTGATACTTTTCAATTTCTCTGACATTGGGCTGGTTTCTTTCAGACCAAAAATTTAGCAGTGTGCAGTGGTAAAAAGGGGAAACAGCATTCCCTACTGGCCATTATGTACTTTCCCTTAAATTATTATTTGCACAGAATTCCCAGGCAGAGGCTGTGTGTGCACAGAGCTTCTTTATATTGAACTGGAGTTTTGTTGTTCTCGTTACTGATCCTGAAGCAAAAGGAGCCAGATCCCAGGCAGAAATCACCTCGTGGTGGTTCAGGAGTGCAGCATTCCTGTTCTCCTGCATTCAGCCCTCCTTGTAGGGATGAGGCTCCCGTCCTGTGACCCGTGTCCTGATTGCCCTGAGCCCTGCTCACCATCTGCCAGCACAGCAGCGTTGCTGTGTGTTGTGGCTCAGCCAAACAGGTACCTTGGCCACCTCATCAGCCAGCTGCTCTGCTGCGCTCCTTGTAGGGGCTGGAGTGCAGGCCAGCAGCCCTGCCAACAGCAGGCCAGCAGGGGAAGGAATTTAAAAAGCCTGGATGCCCCCCTGCAAAAAGCACCAGGAGAGATGATCAAAGTCCTGCCTTCAGTGCTTTTCCACTGTTACTCCTGTCTTTTAATGTTTTCTAAGAGACAAAAAGGAGAAGAGCATTAGGAATGAGAGGCTCAGGGATGTCATTTATGTCTGTGATGTACAGAAGGGGTTAATAATCCTGCTGTCTCCCTCAGATTCACAACGCACCAGAACTGGCCTCTTTCTGCGAGGGCTTCTTCCTCAAGCACATGAGCTCCCTGCTGGAGCAGGACTCGTTCAAGCAGCTCATCTACGGCAGGAACAGCAAAGTGCAGGGCCTGGACCCTCTGAGGGACCTGCAGGCAGCCCTGGCCGGCCGCCTGCACTCCGTGTACGTCACCTCCAGGGTGTGAGGCGGCCCCGGTTTGGGCTGGCAAACCGCGGTGGAGGCGTCGCCGGGGCTGGCTGCCTTCTGCATCTTCCTGAGAGTGCCCTGAACAGGCACGCCCCGTGCTGAGGGAGGGGAGCTGGCTTCTCTGTGCTGCTGCTGCTGCCACAGGACCAACACTGTCACACCAACAACGCTGCCACGGCCCAAACACCAGCTGAGGGTGCACGGGGAGAGCCCGACCGCAGCGATCGGCGCTGCCCTTTCCACGAGCACGGCGCCGGGCTGTGGAGAAAGGGGCAACTGAGCTAAGCCCAGCACTAATACATGGGCTTAGGTTCATCCACACAGATGTTTTCCCTGTAAAAAGGCTGCCTAGAAGGAGTTTCCTGATCCTAAAGCCCATCCCACGAGCCATCTGTCTGCACACAAATACTTCCCCTCGGTAGTACCAGCGTCTGTGCATCGCAACAGACCGACAGAAACTTCCCCCAAAACTGTTTGCACCTTGAGAGAGGTTTTGTATGTTCAAAGCTGAGTAGAACCTAATACTAACACTGAAGTTACTCACTCTTTAAGCCTAATGTGAGGAGCTGAGCTGGGGCAGGGAGGGGAGGGGAGAGTTGGGGGTTTGAGTGTTTTTAAATACAGTTTCACTGTGCCAGTTGTTTGTCTGGATCTGTTCTGAGGAGAAAGAAAAAGACTGTCTACCCTTTTCCTGTCAAAGTCTGATAGTGTCAGTCAGTCACTCTTCTCACCTTAAAAGCCTGGTCCTGAACATTACCTGTGAGACCTGACATCACAAAAGACACTTTGTAGAAGGCTCAGGTGTAGCAGGAGCTGGCACTAGGCTGAAAAACTGCCCAGTTGCAAAAACAGCAATAAAAGCCTCCCCTGGCCTCCAAAGAACATCCAGCTCAGTGGTTTGCTCCCTCTCTGGAGCTGGTTGGGATTAAGGAAAGACCTCCAGCTATCCCCACTGAGCTGTGCTAAGCACCCACCAAAAATCATTTGCCAGGGCACTTCCATTTGTTGTAGACAGATGAACAAGAGGAAACCAAGTTTTCAGTGGAGAACTATTTATTCCTTATTAGAAATTCAACAATTTACTCCCATTGTATCTAAACACAGTGGAAGGAGGAGGCTCAGCTGGGCCCAGGCTCCAAAGCACAACACAGACACAGTTTAGATAAAGGGATGGAGAAGGAATCACCAGCATCTCCCAGCAAATCCATCAAAATCTGACATGGCCTTGTTCCTAAAGGATTTACACAGAGGCAAATTGCATGCATGGATAAGGATTTTTAGTCAGCTGACAGGTTGGTCGGGGCACACTCCCTTTGTGTTCTAGGTACACATCTGCTGAACATCACCAGCTCCAATAACCCTATTTATTACAGAAAGCCATACAGGGGGGTCAAAATTATCACTGAGAAATGCCACAGAAGGCTTTATTTTGGAAAGTATTTTCAAGTAGCTGCTCCAGCTATCTGTACAAATATGTAGGTCCTCTTTTGTTGCTGTAATATTACAATGCTTTGTTTAATTGTACATTAATGTTGTCATTTATGTAAATGTACCGGGATTTTATTAACAACGTAATTTTAAAATACACAGGTGCTGTTATTTATTCTGTTCCTCTAACAGTAGGAAAAAAAAAGATTGAAAGACACTTATGTGGAAAAGGCCGTTGCAGTTGAAGAATCTTAAATTGGTTTTGGTGTACATATATCTAATTTTAGGGATACAGAGGCATTAATTTTCCCTTCCTAGGCTCAGACATTTTTGTGAAGTTAAAAAGTTTAACTTGCATTTTTCCCTAGCTGGAATAAGATTACCTGCTTTCCAGCAGAAACCAGCAAATGGTAGTGTCCAAGAAACCCCTAATTCCAGGATTCTTCTCTGCAGCAGGAAAACCAGTGAGGGTTAAAGTAACTCTTAGGCCAGAGGCATTAAAAAAATAAACAGGTGATCCTTCCATGTCACCTCAGATCCCAAAGGCTGGAAGGGCTCTGGTTGGTGCTCTGTGGGAGAACTGATATCAGAGCACAGGACTCATGCAAGAGGTAAGGAGTATAAAAGCTTAAGAGCAAGAATTTGACCCAGAAGTATCCTTTTTTTTTTTCTCCTTATTTGGAAACCTGCCAGCATAAACAGTGACTCGTTCTCAAGAATCATGGAATACAAACACCTCAGATTCCCTTTGGAGCACTTTAATGAGTAGGCTAAACAGAAATTCCTTGTGAAACCAGTTGTACACTGCCTGTATTTTATAGAGTGCTGCCCAGGGAGCCTGAGAAAGTACCAGAGCAGTTTGCCCAGCTTTGGGGAAGCACAGAACTTTGCTGGCCATAATGACATCATTCCAGGGAGCAGAGGAAATAAACATCTGCCTGAACAGGCTCGATGACTTCCAGCCTGAAATAAAGCCCTTTTTGCTCTCTAATAAGGCTTTGCACAGCAGGCAGGCCCTGGCTAATGCAGCAGCACCACTCACAGGCCCTTTGCCTTCGCCAAATGCTGCCCAGGCAGGCAGACAGACAGACAGACAGACACTGCTTCCTGCACCTGCCACAGGCACAGCCGGGGGGACACGCAGGGAGGAGCAGGAGACTCCCCCGAGGAACGGGGCAGCAGGCTGCTGTCACACTGCTTGTGGCACAGGACAGGGCTCCAGAGCTGGATCTGCCTCCCAAAGGACAGGGCTGGAGCCTGAGGGATCCGTTCATCCACAGAATGTTGCACTTGGTGTTATTTGCTCAAGAAGGGCAGAAAAAGGGTATCTTGTGATAGTGATGGAAAAGCACAGCAGAGCAAGGAAGAAGGAGCCACACAACCCAGAGCTGGAGTCATCTCAGTGCTGTCCCTATTCCTGCTGTTCCAGGCACAGGATTTCACTTGCTGATCCTCTCTTTGTGCTTAGCTCAGGCAGGAGAAGGTTTCTCGTGTCTCCCTTTCTACCTCTCTCCATCCACAGCCCTCGCACCCACACCAAGCCCTGCCCACAAACCCCGCACCAGGGCCCTCAGTGAGACAGGCCTGTGACTGCCAGTGCACAGGCAAACAAAACCCAGCTCTGGAAGGTAAAAACTCCCCAGGGAATATCACCAGGGCCAGATGAAAAGGACACACCTCCCTCCTGCCCCTTACGCAGTGCTTCCCACACAGCTCCCTTCTCCCTCACGCTGCTCTGGGATGCCAGACCTGTCCTGGCAGCGCTTCCCTGGTCCTGCTCCCTCCCAGGACACGGCCGGGGTCAGCTGGCTCCAGCTGTCGGAAGAGCTCAGGGCTCTCCGAGCAGGCAGCATGATTCCAGTGACAAGTAGGTCACATCTCGCCGCCACCTGCAGGGAGCTGCTCAGCCAGACGTGGCTGCCACATTTGCCTCCAATTAGCCACAGGACCCCGTCACGGCGGGCAAATTGTGGGCATGGGAGAGGAGGGAGAGATCCTGCTGCAACGGGATCAGCGGCCTGGAATGGCCAGACAGCGGCCTGGAGGGTGTGGAACAGGCCCGGGACTGATGCACCTGGGTGCTGGGATGTGCAGAGACCTGTCCTGGCCTGTCCCCGAGCTGGGACAGGCTCAAAGGCTGAGCTGGCTTAGCCCGGGATTAAAGGCACGCTCTGCAATTAGAGGCACACCCGGCTCCTTCCGGCATTCCCAGCCCCATCTGCGCAGGGTTTGGAGAGAGGGAATGGTGAGGGTGTTCACCCCTAGTGTCCAAGGCCATTTCTCTGCTTGTCATTCCTTGGAATAACAAAAAAATTCTTTCCCTAATGCATCAGGATGCTTCCATTCCTGTTTGGGGAGGGAAATATCCCTAGAAACTGTAGGATCCTAAGGATTTCAAGGCAAGCTAAACAAGGACAGAGATAAGGCAATGGACTTCCAATTAATAATGATTTGATGGACATGGGGATGATTCTTGTATGTTTTACAACTCACCTTTTTATTTCTGGAATAATTTTAGAATTTTTTTTCCTTTAACAAATCATCT
>VXBC01000975.1:95323-138039 GCA_013399945.1 Ploceus nigricollis | reverse complement strand
GACATTTCATGGGTCATACAGGTCAAATACCGACTCCATCGGGATTTCCATTCCTACATACAAGATTCCCAAGAATTTCTAAAACATATTTTCCCCTTTCTCTGTCCATAGGTTATAGCAGGAGGAAACACAAAGCAGCAAAGGACAAACAACGGGAGAGAGAATAAAAAGCTTCTTTTAGCTGTCTCACCACATGCATGTAGGTGGATGAGCAGGCAGCATCTCTCCCACACACATCCATGACCTACAAGGTTTCACCTGCCAAACTGGCAATGGCTTACCTGGCTCTTCTCTCGAAAGCGAGCCCCTTCCAGATGGGAGCGGAAGGAAGCCAGGACAAAATACGCAGCCGCTCTCATGTTGGAGTCATAGCTGCTCAGGGCAGCCACTGTGAGACCCAGGGCATTGACTTCCACAAACTTGTGACATGCCACCACACACTCTGTGAGGGGATGGGAGAAGAGAAACAGAAAGCACCCGGTACGTGAGCACTGACACGTCCCAGTGTGTGTAACAGCACTATAATCCTTAACATTTCTGGTCATGAGCACCCATTTCTGGCTCCAGCCCCACAGATCATGACCTCAGTGCACGAAGGCTCCTCCAGCTGACAAAGGGCTTCAGCAATTCACTCTGAACAGGAATTCTTTACCTGAGCTGAAATTCATGGGGCTGTTCTCATTTATATGAGACAGAGATGGTCCTGCCCACCAGGCCATGCAAAGTTAGGGATAAATTCTGTAAAGACATCTTTGTATCTCACTGTTCCAGCGAAGCTGAGTACAAAGAACAACAAGAGGGAAAATTCATCTCTCCAGAGCATTACAGAGTGCCTGAAAGACCAGCACTAAAAAAGCTCCTGTAACAGAAAGCATGGGAGAATAACACAAATAGCTCATAAGCCACAGCAGTTGTCCCTATGCAGGCACAAGTGACTCTTGTAAGGCCTGCTCTGAGCCAAGTACTCAGCTGTACCCCTGAGCCCTTCTAGATAAAACAAAATCCATCAATGACCAGAAATCAGCCAAAGAGAAAACAGGAAACACACCCTTCAATGTAGCATTTAGCTTTCACAGCATTTTGCCATCAGGATTTGGAGTTTCTCCTCTAAAGGCTTGTGTTCTGTGTGTTTTGAAAAGCTGCTGCCATTTCCACTCACTAATGGCTAGAAATGACTTGGTGTAAACCTTCCACCTTATCTCCAGGAATGGAGCACAATGGCACCTCAGTGGTATTTTACCAGCTACAAATGTACCATAAGTTTAGCAATAATATTCATGTATTTTCTTGTCAATCACACTGAAGGTCAAGAGGAAGTTTCTAGAAACAAATATTCCTATTTAAGAAGGGGCTGCAATCTTACTGCCAAGTACCTACATTTGGTCCACTGATTTCCTCCCCTATCACTGCCCACACAACTAGTGTGTGTGTAAATATGTATATATATGTACATGTGTGTATATATGTATGTATGTATGCATAAAACTACGTTAAAAAAAATCACAGATTATTTTTGTCCCTGTACCAGCACCTGGGCTATTTCTCTCATCTTTTTCTCAACTACTAGAACTACTAAAACTCAATTTCATGCCTGGCAGTTTCTTACTGCCAGCTCTGCTGGTTGTAGGCCAGGTAAAGCAGGGTCTCCACTTCCCCACCAGCCACTGCTATTTGTCCCTCGGCCACCACTCTGTTCTCCTTCAGGCTGCAGCCCTGGGGAACTGCTGATGCGCACTAACCATTCACACTGTGGCAGAGTGCCACAGAATGAAATCCAAGGTTCTCACTTCAGCAGTCCACAGGAAGATTTATTTGGAAAACTTTCCTTCACTGAAAACATGCAGTGGTTATATTTTCCATTCTGCTGCCCCTGGAGAATGTGTTCAATAACTGACATAAAATAACAAGCTCTTATTAGAAAAACACCCCAATTTAATTCTATGTCTGACATACAGCTTATTTAAAGGACCTTGAGAACCAGGATGGAAAAGCTTTCCATAAGATGCTTATCAGAGCTAAAGAGAGACAGAACTTGCCATCTGCCCAACCCCAGTCTTACTTTTTCCTCAGCAAGCACTAAACACTGTGCTAGAAGTCCATGTTTATGTATTCTGATGGCACTGTGCAGCCAGGACAAAGAGCAAATAAATAAAGAACTGGGAATTCCAAGAGCAGCTGACATGGTTTACAAGCACCATGGGACTGAGACTCACAAATCATTTGGGCCCTTTAAAAATGCCCCTCTTAGGACACAGACTCTCACTCTGTGTGGAGAAGCTAAGAGGGCTATTTTTTCCTCTCCAGGTTCAGATTCAGGACAGCCACTGTCTTTACAGCTCCACAAGAACATGATGTACAGCAATTGCCTCAGCCTTGGTGCTTCCCACATCAGCAGCCACCGAGTAGCTGCAGTGCTGCTGGGGCTGCCACAGACACCAAATCCTTCCCTCCACAGGGTGAGTGGTGCTGGCAGAGTGTCCCTTCTCGAGCTACCAACACTAGGTCCCAAAGACACCAGCTGTCCATGCTCTTCCTCCCTGTGCACCTCAAAGGCCCAGCATTAACTGGATTGTCTAAGATCCCTCCAACTGCAAAATGTCAGATAGCTCTGTACCTTTTCTCCTCAGAGGACTTAAAGACAATTCTTTTCCTGCTGCCAGGATTACACAGAGCAGCTCAAACCATAGCTAAGGACAGGCTAAGCACACCCCAACAGATGCTGTACTTGCAGGGGTCTGGCTGAACAAAGGACTGTGAGTGTGATTTCACGGACAGACACTAACAGCCTGCCAATTGCTTCTAACATAATTGCTGTGGAAAGCCAAATCTAGCTGTAACTACACAGTGCTTAACCATAACCAACACAGGGAAAGAGCTGGTCAGGAAATCCCTTAGGCTTCTTGTCTCCTTTTGACCTCTGAGGGCTCTCTCCAGGGACAGTGTGTCCGTGGAGCACAGCAGGGATGTGCACGTGCAAAGCCGAGTCATGTCAGACAAGAAACTTGCTGACAGTTCAGAGCACCAGCCTTTTTGTGAAACACACTGGCCTCATGCCCATCTGTCTGGTGGAAAATGAGTTGGCTGAAGTTTCCCTGTTCTATAACCACAGCCTGTAACAGGCCAGATCTCCAGCCAGTTCAGCCACAGCCCTCACAGTAGTTTGTTTCTTCCCTCTAAAGTCAGGCAGAAATTTCCTGCAGTATTAGCTCTTGGATCAGGGATAACACCGCTCCAGGCGCAGCTCCTGCAGCAGAGCAACCTGACACTAAATACCAAAGAGAAACACTCACTTTACCTGGTCTGGTCAGTTCACTGAAGAGCTGAAGTAGAAAACAAGGATCATAGAAGTCATCAAGGCTCTTCACTGTTTCATCTTTATATAGTGACTCTTGTATCCCCTAAAACCAAATCCAAACCAGTTATTTGTAAGGAACAACACCAATTTCAAGCTTGGTTTCAAAACTTCCACAACCACCTCATCCCACTATAAACCACTTGATACTACACCTTGTAAAATACAATGCAACACAGGGTGAGACATGCTTGTGTTTAAACCCAGCTTTCACTGTGAGAGCATATCCACAACTATTTCCCCTGACCAGCATCAACAGCTACAGAAGCAATCCAGCAAACTGTAAGAAAAGCTGGAGAGCCCATTGCCAATGGATCCTCGGGCTGCCCAATCCTGGTCTCACATACATGACAACCTTTGCAACGCATATATCACCCCTTCTGACAAGATGTGGCCCGCATCCTGCAATTACTTTGGAAAGTGCTCCTGAAGAACTAATTCCTCCTATGAATCGAAATGACTCTCCTGATGGAAACAAACTGCTCTGTATTACATGGCTGCAACACATGAATGGCTCAAGGGTCTCCCTGCATATCCAAAGAAGGGTAATCATGGATAGGCTGAACCAAAAGCACCTGTGATGGCAGCAGCCGGCGATGCTGAGGGAATGACAGAATCGTTTTCATCATCTTCTCTCGATCCAGCAGACACAGAATCTCCTCCATGCTTGGCTGCTGCCACAAGGACTTCCCCAGACTCTTGCAAGTCTTGTGATGCTCCACAGCAGCTGGACCCCACAGCAGGATCCTTAAACATTGTTAAACACATTAGGCAACAGAGCCAAAAGCAATTACAGAGAAGATCAATTAGTACCAAAATTTTGTCTTCACTTGTAGTTAGTATCCTGTGGGACTTAAAACTATAACTCGTTTCCCTGGCAACAACTTTTCCATCCATCTCAAAGCTTTTCAAATTTAGTCTGAGTGTGTCTCACTCATTCTGCCCTCCCCTGTCCATCCATTCAGAGGCACCTATGGATTTAAGCTGTAAGTGCAGGTAAGAATGACAGCAGCTGCATGAAGGGACAGGAATCTAGACCTGCCTCAGCTGCCTGAGCCAGTGCTCATGCACTGCTGGAGGTATTTCTGTTCCTGCCTCTAAGACAACAAAGTGCTTGTGAGGAAGGCAGACCAAACCACAGTTGCTGGCAACAGACTTTGCTGTGGACTGCCTGGGCACAGGAAAGGGAAAAGTCCACTAGTGACTTATGTTTCGGCCTCCCATCTGTGAGAAGACCCCTATAGTGAATCCCAGTTATGCAGAGCGACTCCGGAAATGAGACATTCCCCCGTCTAACCCACAGAAACACAGAAGTCTGGGCAACATAAGAGAATTACATTAAGAATAGAAAATATGTAGTAAAAAGGTTTCCAAAAGCAACATTCATCTTTAGGTTTCACCGTGTTCACTGTCTCCTTCATGTAAATATGAGACCCTGGAAAAATACCAGTTGTGAGACTACCTGTGTGTAGTTTGCCCAAAAAAGTAAGGTGCTCAGCTTACCTGGAGTTTATAAGACTTTGATTATTCTTCTCATACAACTGAAGCAACAGCAGTATCTTCTGATCTAAAACCCAAGATTGAACCCAAAGTTAGTGACCTGTGGACACAAGAACAAGATGCAGAAGGAAGTGCTTTTGCCAGGCTGACACTCACCTACGGTGCTCAGCGTGGCCCCATAGGCTCCCAGCAGCACTGGGAGGTGACTGCTCCCACACAGAGAGGGGCTGAGCTGCACAGCTGTCAGCAGAATGTCCACCAGCGCCTCTGGAACAAGCACAGCTTGAGCCCTGCAGCTCTCAGTCACACAGAGCACAAATTAACACCCCAAGACCCTCTCCAAATGGATGCACACACAGCACCGGACATTTTACATCAGCATCTATCTCTAGAGATACCACAGCCCATTTCCCCAGTACACTAAAGGGTGATTTTGATGCATCTAAGTCAAGGGAACATCTTAAAACAGTATTCCCAAGCCAAACACAGAAGTCACTTGGCCAGGTGATGTCCCCAGTGTGAAACACACTACTCTGCAGAAGCTTTCCATGCGTACACATCCGCTCTCTGGTTAAAGAGGAGTGCTGTACCCTATCCTTCACTCCTTCCTCCCCCAGGAGGGCATCTGGAATGAGCTCAGGAGTTGCACAGAGCAAGGCAGGCTGTGGTTACTTAGTGCAATACAACAGCAGACATCCCAGCAACCTCCCCAGGGACTCCAGAATTCACAGCAAAAAACTTCTAAAGTCTGCACCCCAGCTGCAGTAAATATCAAAATGCTTCTGCACTGTGTGTTCCAGCAGGGCTCAGCACTGTGGGTGGTTTGTGAGCCACAGGAACTCTGTCCTGTGGGGTACAAAAATTATCCACCTTTGCTCTGTAACTAACTGAGAAGCAGGAAGTATAAGTGACTGGGTTCCTCAAAAACAGATAGGCTGTCTGTAGCACACTCAAGACTCAGCTCCAGATTTCTCTGCTCCCAGTATCTGAAAAGGCCTGGGCTTTGACCCTAGTTATGTGCAGGAATATGAAACGCATGTCAAACTGAAGAGCTCCTAAAGTATCAGCCTGAGTGAATGCATTCATGACACCAAGCTTCTGGAATACTGCAGCTGGCCTCAAAGAATCCATCCTGCTGATCTACACAAATATACTCTAAAGGTAAGACACATAAATAGAGTAAGCAGCAAAATCTATTCCTTATTTTTAGTTTCACTAAATTGGTGACTTCACAAGAGCATTCTTCTCTTTTCAGGTGTTTTAAAACTTGAAAGCTTGTTTACATGCTGCCCATCAATAAACAAAAAAATTGTTATCAACATGTTGCCCCCTTTCTTACACAGCTCCTTCAATCACTGAATCTCAAACCCCTGTACAGTGGAGAAAAGCTGAGGTCTATGTAGATTAAATGTGGTTCAAGGTCAGGCAGGATTTCAGTTGCCAGTGAAGAAGAAACAAAGCCAATCCTACACATGAACTAGCATCCAATTTATGTTCCTCTGGAAGGATATTCTTCATGAAAGGTTGCAATATGAAATATACATAATTTAAATTGTCATTTTTGATAAAACCTACAAAATCAACTTTAAATCTCCTGTATCAACCTATTTTAAAACAGGTTTAAACATCACAGGACCTATGTGCACTCAGTGATCTTACACTAACTGCCTCACAGAAACCAAAAGAATCAATCCAAGACTTTGACTGGGTTAAAAACACCAGAAAAATAAACAAACAAACAAAAACCCAAACCAAAATAAAAACCCAAACCCACCTTTCCAGTAGTTTTAAAAACAGAAGTGTTTAAACCAGCATAAAATGAATGTAACATTTGGATGCAAGCAGAAGTACAGTTTAAATGCCAATATTCTGGAACTGTTAATAACTCTGCAAGTATTTACATGGGTGAGTGTGTTACTGGATGGAGAGAATATAATGCAAGGAGGACAAGGTTAACTGTATTTAGTATGGGAACAAGATGATTAAAAAATACCTCTTGTCTGGATGTTCATGCCGTCTTCTTCTCTTGACCTTAGGATGGCTGACAAAAACAGAGAGTGCTGTGTGACCATCATGTGAAGTTTGGAGAGCTTGACTAAGCTCTGACTAAGTGAGGACTCTTTCTTGTATAGTAACTGGATGGCAACGTTCAGGACCTTCAGAAATGTTTCATCTCTGTAACGGTACCTTTGGGAGAAGGATCACAGAGAAGTCAGATAGTAACCAAACCCAAGGAAACCTGCTTGAAATTAAAAGTTATTTAGAAATGAGAACTTGGCAAAGAAAATGAACTTAGTAAAACCAAACCAAATTAAAATGAAAACACTTACTTGAGTCCTGTCTTCACAAGGTTGCACCAGTCATCTGGGTCCACTTCTTCAACCACACGCTGTGTGCAGCAAGTAAAAACAGGTGTTGGTTTACATTTGGCACATGGAGCTTCTACAGCAATTTTTGTTCAAGGGACACACTAAGAATACGCCAGCCAAACACTCCTATGGGATGATCGGAGAATAAGAGGGAAAAAAGCTCTTGGATGCAACAATCCTAATTCCTGGTTCAAAGGAAACTGCAAGTGTTTTGATGGTCTGGGAGCAGGGGCTGTATGGAATTAAAAAGCAAGCTTGGCTGTAGGTTCCAAAAACCCAGTGGCTCAAAACTCTTCCAACTCCTGAAGTGCGAAAGGATTCGCAACTTGACAAGTCAAAGCAAGAGACTGGGTACCAGGTTTTTGTGTGGTGTAGCTAACCAAGCTTTGCACGCGGCACACGGGGTGGCTGGCGTAGGTGTTCCTTACAACTGATGTGCCCTGAGGAGCTGGGAACCACAACAACCCAGTCAGTCTGGAGAAGACTGACAGCTGCACATACCAACAATCCTGGGAATGCAGGTGCCAACCTCACCAGGCTGGAAACACCCTCAGGATGGGATGGACACTGTGAGGTGGCCCCAGGGCCTGCAGAGTCAGCCAGGTCCTACAAGGGAGTCTCAGCAAAAACCAGTGAGAGGGCAAAGGCATTCACCGCTCAGAGACCTTCAGTGTTATGTGTCACAGGGATCCGTGTTCACTGAACTCACACCAAGGGAACAGCACAGAGGGAGTGACCAAGTAGTGTTCTGCGAGATCGAAGTCTGGATTTCTATTTATGATCAACCAGATTTTTACCCCAGACTTCAGATGGCATGGCAGGTGGGTCTTGGCAGAAGTATCTCTATCACCTTATTTTAATTTAAACAAAAAAAAATTCCACTGGTAACCTTTGATTTCTTATTCCTGAATACCTCAAACTCCTATCTTCAAAGGGGATTCTTAGCAGAAAGCCATCATCAAGAACATAAAACTGCTTCATATAAAGGATTATCAGGACTCTGCAAAAGCTATTAAAAGTCCATGGAAACCAGAATCCATAAAACAGGAAATCAAGCCCAATCTGTATTTACAAAATCTACAACTGCCCAATCACACATATGCATACAGTCCCACTGTGGCAAAGCAGATAAGAAGTCTCACCAATAATTCCTCTAGCCTCAGCAGCATGGACCTCTCCACTTCTTGCTTGCTTTCATCTTTACTGCTGCTGTACATGGCAACTAACCCCTTTATGCAGGCTGACAAGAGACGTCTCCTCCAGGAATGCAGCTCCTCTGAGTTTTTAAGCACTGTGGATATGGCATCTGCCACGGCCCAACTGCAGAGAGACAGTTGTTGATTTTTCTATTAATGTTTTAACTTGGCTTTGTATATGTTAAAGATGTCACGCTGCTAAAGTGCAAAGCAACAGATTCTCTGAGGAGAGGACGCTGTTACTGCTCCCATTCCTATCACAGTGCTTCCCAGGACAAACTGAGCCCTGAGGGAGGCACACACACGCTGCCCACCTCTCTTCATTTCCTGCTCTCTCCAGAGCAGCAGGCAGGCGGTCCATTAGGTTGCGCAGCCCTTTGCTTTCTGAAGGTGGCAACAACTTTGAAAGAATTTGCAGTTTCACAGTGGCCTCATGTGACGCTCCGGTGTCCTGAATCCTGGCACAGAGCTCCTTCCACAGAGCTTTCCTCAGGACAGGTGTGACAGCAGAGACAACTGTTGGGAGAGCAGAAGGCACAGGTTCCACCACCTGCAGGTGTTAAACAACAACACACTAATCTCAAATCACTTTCTAATCCAGGCCCAGACTACTCAATTTCTAGGAAATGATGCTACAGCAGCTGCTAATCTGTTACAGAGAAGTGCTACACAGAGGCTCACTTCTTTACCCATCCTCTGCTTCCCAGGGTGCTGACAAGGTGTTATCACTGCTTGACCTTGTAGGTAGAGCTACAGCTCCAGTCAGCCTGTTTCCTTTGCTATTGACATTTCTGGGCAATAAGAGAAATGAAATTAAAGTGATCCTGTTCTACCCAGTTGAATCCTAACTCGTCCTTTTGCTGGTAGAGATTTAACACACTTGTCCATAGATGTAACGCTGCTGTGGGTTTGGAAAGTTCTGGACTGCCAGCTTAGGAGGGCATTACTGTAGCCAGCCCACAGCTAGAGATTTGTTTTAGAAGAAATTTTTGGACTCTGTAAAAGTGAAAGCTCAGGTTCTGCAAAAACCATCTGGCCGTGGCACTGCACACTCCAGACACTCTTCTATCCATGCCTGAGCAAAAGGTTTTACCTCCTATACAAAACCAAGAAAACCAGAATGACAGATTTTCACACACACTAAGCATTAAATAAGGGCTTCAAAAGAGAAATCTGGGCAGCAGTAACTCTGAGAGCACTTGGCTTCAGTCTAACAGCCAACCCTCAGAACAGCTCTTCACCTTCAGTGCTGCAGAGGTACTTCCAAGGCAGTCATTAGAGGTCAGACATCGAAGTTCTACCACCTTTATCTATTGTGTAAAGATTCCAAGACCTTAAGGCCAGCAGAACCTAAACAGGGAATTTGGCCTCCTGAATCACAAGCAGGGCTCAGCGGTGCCTTTACCTGTGGAAGGTCGGCTGAAACCATACTGGTCTCTGCACTGCAAATACGCATTAATGAGTGGAAGAAAGCTCTCCATGTGTTTCCTGAGGTACTTCCCAGTGGCACTGCTCAGACACCAGAGCTCAAACTGCAGCAGGTGAGTCCTGGAGTGCTGGATCAGCACGGCCACAATGGCCAGGGAGGTGTGTGAGCGCCGGGCAAGGCAGTGAGCCTGAACCTCGACACCAACTGCAAGAGCAAGGACTGGCTCGCTTTGGAGAGCCTGAAGGAAAACTTCCTCCAAATCTTTGCTGGCCGATGCTGACATCAATATCCCCAAAGCTTTCATGTGCTCTGTGGATAGCAGAAATTCTCCTTGCTGGGGATGCCTTCGGTAGCTGTCTGTAAGGAGCTGCACCAAAATTTGTCCATAGGAGTTTAACTGTTTCCCTTTTTTAGGGGATTTTTCAGATTTCTGATCAGTCAAGCTCATCTCAGGAAGTAGCAGCATGGTTAGAGTGATCTCCTTCAGCTGAGCTGCAGTCAGGTACATGTGCAGCTCCTCCAGAGCCTGCAGCTGGTGAGACTTCCTGGGCCAGACTTGGCTTCTGTTCTTCCCCACAGTCTGCAGCTCTTCCAGGACACTTTTTGTGATAGCTTCAAAATACTTGGACAACACGTGTCTGTGATCTGTTGCGATGCTCTGCACAATGGGGGCACCTGTTTTCAGCAGCTGGAGCACCCCAGAATTGAGGTGAGCTGACAGGAGCTTCACAGTGACAGGGTTCAAACCAGGCTGAGGAATAGAGCGCAGTTCCAAGGCCAGGAACCAGCTCTCCAGTGTAGGATGTCTGAAAATCAAGGTGAGTGTATCCTCCAGTGTCTGTAATAAACAGAGGAAACAGTATCAATGAATGGATGATCACAGTGCAGGGTAAAAAAAACCTCATTCATCTGTCTATTTTCCACAGCTTGTCAATTACAATTACTGAACATGAAATTGTCTACTAGCTGACCAGAGGATAAAAAATTTTAATGAATTACAAGAAATATTATTCTCACAATAAATATCATTCTCCCAACATTTATGCTGTTATACTGAACATTCTAAACATGTCTAAGCTCATCTCCAGAGGAAAACTGAATATTCTAGGGTTCATCAACACATTCGAATCTCCACAAATTCACAGAACAGATGAAAGAGGAGGAAAAATTGACTCCTCAAGTACATAATTTTCACAACAAGGCTTTACACAGGGCTGAGGGAATACATTTTTTTCTGCAAAGGTGATCTCTTTCAGGACCTCTCCTGACTGTGTTCCAGCTCAGGGGTGAGACTGTGGGTGATGCAACCGGGTCACATCTCCAGACAGTAGTTTTGCAACCTCCAAGACCTTAACAGCACCTCTCTGTTCAGCAAAATTATTCCCTAGAGAATCAATCAAATCAAAGTTTACTAATAGGTGCCTCTGTATCAAGGGATTTGGTACCTTGTCATTTGAAGACACTTCTGTCATCAGAGACTCCTCATCCATAAAGAGATCCGACTCAGCCTGATGCTCTTCCTGCTTCTGCTGATGATCCAGCTTAATTTGATTGCCCCGGCACAACAAGATGCTCAGAATGTCCACATAGAGGTCAACAAGTTGAGGACCCAAAGTTTTACCAACCTATGAAAATAAAGGCAGCTTGGAAGTGAAGAAAAGAGGAGAATGGGAGCAGAAGGGTAATTATTCAACAGGAATAGGAGTTAACTAAGAACTACTTAGATTACAACCTCTTCTTGGGGAAGGAACCACTTCCCTATGTAGAAACCTGATTCTAAGAGAAGTCTCGGGTTGCCAAATAAATATTGACACATCTTCATTTATACTGTGACATTTGGAATTACACAGGCCAGTGAATTTTACTCTCTGGAAAAGCTTCTCAGGGAGATCCAAGAGCTGGATTAAGATCTTGAGTTTATATGCACTCACACCAATCAGTAAAGTAAACCATGCAAAGTAAATCCAACACTCTTCAATAATCAGAAGAAATGACATTTGTTTACAAATTAGGTGCAGTTTTGTATGGTGCTGTGTAGCCTCAGAGCCAAGTAGAGAAAAAAGAGCTACAGAACTGGAACCTAAGTTTTAACAGCCATTTCATTTGTACCTTCTACCTTAAAATAAACCAAACATAACCACAATATTATTACAATATTGCTCTTACACTGCTGAAGTTCTCCACTGTGGATTTCAGGTATAGCAGCACGTGCTTTACTCCCAACAAAAGCTGGTCAGGTGGGAGCCAGGAAGCCAAGTCTCTCAATTTTGTCTGGACACCATCTTCCAGTAAGGTATTGCTTCCTCTCTCATAGGCTCCCTTCAGCAAAGTGCTAAATACAGAATCCAGTGCCACAGTAGGTTCTTCGCTTACCTCCTTGTGGTTTTTAAACTGTTTCAAGTGAAAAAAAAGTGTAAGAGAAAAGCAGTGAGGGTATGAAACAAAAATCTCTTCAGCCACCTTTGTTTTGAGATGAGCTCTGAGCTGAACTCGGGCTGAAGCTCCAGGAGCAGAAGTGTGCAGTCCTGCAAGAACTGAGCTGTCCAGCAGTGTCCCCAGGGGAATCTGTAGTGTTCACTGCTGAACTGAGAAAAACTCACCAAACCCAGCCCGGGGGGCCTGTGATCCTCCACCCCCCCAGGGGGAACTCCAGGCACTGTAAAGAGAGGCCACAGCATGCACCAGGCCAGGCTCTGCTGTGCCTGGTGAGGAGTCTCTGTATGACCCCCGAGCCCTGGTATCATCTCCTGAACATCACAGAGACCTCTTGTGCCATCAGAGAAAAGCCCTGGAGCAAATTTGTGTCCCAACGTGATCAACAAGAAATGCAGAATTAACTCAGTAAAAATGCTCTTTCTGATGGAAATGTAACCTCTATAAACTGTGAGGTTTTTATAGAAATACTGGCTCAAGAATTCAGTGACTTCAGGTATTCCATACCACAGGTTCCTGGGATTGCTTGGGTATCCAGAGTTTATAGTATCGGTTAAACTGGTAGAGCTGAGGATACTTAGCAACTTTCAGGGACTTGAGATCTTTGTCATAGAGCTGGAACATCAAGCAGAGAGCAAGGGGTTCTCTCTGAGAGTGCAGGAGGTCAGTGAAAACAGCAACAAGGTACTCCATGATGTGTGCTCCTAGAAAAGCAAAAATAAATTAAACTATTGACATGAGCACGGACACTGGGGCAACCCTCCTTACTTTGGGCTTGGCAGCAGCCCACAGACCATCACGCAGAAAAGTACTGAATAAGATCAAAAAGTGTTTGTAGTGACCTAGACAAGTGTTCCTGACCACTGAGGTACCTGAAAAACCCTCCACACATTAGTTCTTGCTGAAGCAAATAATCCACCTTCACTGTGTTGTGCTAAACATGCCTGTCTTTTAACAGGAAGAGACCCCTGCCAAGCACCACCTCAGAGAAGAACTGATCTGTACTGGGGGGCACACACCCCAGTTAACGTGTACAAGTTAAATAGAATTTTCTTTCAGAACTGGGACTTTCAGTACACCCCAGGTGTCACTTGACTGCCAAATACACACAGAGGACTTAGTGAGGTGCTGTGGGGCTAGCAAATCCTGCTCCAAGCCCACTTGATGCCCCTGTGATTTTAACACTTTCCTCAAGGAGGTGGTAAAACTTTGCAATATTTGCCACCAGAGCGTCATTTCTGAGGTTTTCTTTGTAAAATGCATCCATTTCCTACTTAACAATGCAGTCTTTTCTCCCTGATCTTGAGAAGAGAGATGGCCTCCATACAGGCATGGAGACCACTTTCCGCTCCTGATCTCCACACTGCGTCCTTAAAACACTGTGTTACTGAAGCCAACTACTTCCAGAACAAGACTGTCCTTGCAGGGACAATGTCTCTTCTCTTTAGGGTCAGGGAAAAAGGGCAGAAGCACCTACAGAGCTTCAATGCCTCTCTTGAGCATGAAGCACCGTGAATCTGCACCTCTTTCTGCTTGCAGGGAAGATAATAAAATGTCTCAAGGTAAAAAATGATAAATGGTAAAAAATTATTAAAAATGGGTAAAAATGATGCCACTTTCACTCCACTGGTAGAAATGAAACATAAAACAAAAAAAAAATCTGTACCTGTTCCATTTTCAGACTGAAGCAACAGTATATTCCTGGCTTCTAATGCAGCAGGGACAACAGCACTGAAGGGAAATGTTTGGTTAATCATGTCTTCATTTAAAGAGAACCCAATTTCTTCATCTAAGCCATCATTGCCCTCAATCAGAACATCCACCATATCCAGGACATCTAATAAGTGAAGGAAAAATGTAAGCAGAGGATCCAGACTAACTGGAAAAACAACAGAGGGAGAATGCAACATTCCAGGAACACAAAGCATCTTTTTAGTTCCTCAAAAAAACCCAAAAAACCCCCCAAAAAACCCAACCAAACAAACAAACAAAAAAAAACCCAAACAAAAAAAACCAAAAAAAAAAAACCCAAACCACATTTGTCAGGCAATACAATCTTAAGTGCAACACCACAAAAATCACAGCTGTACTTCACTCTGCCTTTCAATGCTGCTGTCCAGGACAGGGTGCCCAGAGAAGCTGTGACTGCCCCTGGATCCCTGGAAGTGTCCAAAGCCAGGCTGGACGGGGCTTGGAGCATCCTGGGCTACTGAACAGTGTCCCTGCCCATGGCAGGGGTTGGAACTGGATGAGCTTTAAAAGGTGCCTTCCCATCCAAACCATTCTGGGATTCCATGATTCTTTGAACAGCCCCAGGCAAAAGGAATAAATTTCCATTTTAGTTCAAAAATGCTGCTGCAAGAGCATGAAGAGAAATTTCAAATACTATTGAAGTGGGACAACCACATCAAAAATTATGTTTGGGGGTAAAATGGTAACTTTGCAATTCCGACTTCTGATACCAAGTACACATGGAGGGCTGAATCCTGGAGGTCCTTACATAACAGGATTTCTACAGTTATCTATTCCCAGTTTGCTGATTAGGGCTAGAAAATGTAGCCCCAAGTCATGGAATTCTGCTGTTGTGGGGTTACTACATACCATCAATGTGAGAGACAGGGATGCTGATGTTATCAGAGTCCTGTTTAAACATAGCAATCTGGAGCATGCTGGCTTCCTGAACCAGGTCTGCTGCCTTGTCTGTGTAGGGATAGGGCTTTGTCATCAGCTTCAGCAGGATCTGTCAGCAAAGGTGGAGAGAAAAGTAAGTGCACTGGCTGTCAAGTGCAGGGGACCCGTCTGTTGCTAAGAAAGACCATGTGCTAAAAGTGGTTGGAAGCTGGGCAGGTTTTAGGAGGACAACTTCCATATTACTTCTGCAGGATTCTGTCTACGGTTCCTGCTCTACAGGGGACACTGATGGAAAAAATAAAAGTCCACTGCAATTTGGCATCTAGATTACTACCACAGACTGAGTCCCTGGGGAGACCACACTGGAAATGAAGCACTGGGCATTCAACATCCTGAAGAGTAAATAGGAGTGTCAGCTTTCCTTGTAAAAGATCACAATTTACTGAGATCTGATAATTTTGGCACCTAAAGAGGAGGTAAAAGCTATCCACACATACAACACTCTACCCTTATACCAACAATGCTGTAATAACAACTGATCTTTTTGGATTTAATTTTCCTACAAATCATTTCGCTGTCCCTCCCATTGAAGACAAGAACGACCTCTGTATAAAGAATCCCCAACAATGCTTTTCTCAGAATTCATTCGCTGGTCTTTGACAGGTTTCTCAACAATAGCAACAAAATCTCTAGTTTCCACTAACACTATTCTTTGCATTGTTTGTTCATAATTTGAACACTGTTACCTTTTCCAAAAACTGAATCACTGCTTCCTTTTGGTCTTCTTTTGTATTATCCAAGTGTTCCAGCCAAACTGAAAGTTCCTTCCATGTGTACTCAAACACTCCACTGTCACGTAAAACCTGTCCAGGAAACAAAGGGGGAGGTGTCTAAATAAACCTCAAAACACCTAAAATACAAAACCTCAAGAGATACGGATCTTTTTGTATAGTAACTTCATGATTCTTTCTTTTGGGAAAGAAAAGAAGAAGAGCAGGTTGATGAAAAGAAGTATCTGTCACTCTCCTCACCCCCTCAGTTCAAGAACCCTTATTCCCACTCACCAGGGGGACTTCAACTGCATAGAGGACAATAAAAATCTTACTTCTATAATTTCTGGAAAGCAGGTTTATACTGCTTTCAGAGGGTTGTACATCTTTATATCATCACAGGCAGAAAAATAAAAGCGTCTTAAAAATACCCTGTAGGGGAGATTTAGAAAACCTCTGATCTAACATAAAGGAAAATCATTGCTAAATTAAACCTACATCAGGCTACTTGTACATAAAACAATTAGGCAGATGGATAAATAGTCAGGTAATGAGCAGTGGGTTGTGACCACTTCTCCAGAGAGAAGTGCAAGTTGCAGGGGATGGTGAGGTAGACCCAGATATACCACAACCAAGAGACAGGCTTTGACATATCTAGAAATTTTCCCCATTTTCCTGCTCTCTGAATTCAGGCCCTGACCTCAGGCACCCAAACTAGCAACTTGGTGACCCTGTGCTCCAGCTCTACAAGCAAGAAAGGAGGAGGGAGAAGAGAAGAGGAAGGAATCGAAGGGACACCATGGTTCAACTCCCTGCCCCTAACTGTCAACAAGAGAGGAAACCTTGCCCAGCCTCCTGGCTCTGGCACCCACATGAAATGACTGCAATTACACAGGACGAACCTGTGCCTTTGCTCCTTTCCACACACAAAATAAAAGGAAGCTATCACAACTCATTTGTTCTACATTTACTCTGTGTACAACACCAGCAGCTCTAAAAATAACTGCTGCTTACATGAATCTGACAGGGTAATTCATTTAAATAAAGAAACAAGGAAGGAAAAAGGATTCATTTTAATGTAATTGACTATTTTTAGCAGAGTCTTGGAACAGAAATGCACTTGCAACTCTCACAGAAACAGGCAGGAACAGAATGTGAAATCCAAAAACAAGCCTTCAGTTACATGGCACTGCTTAGAAAAATAAGTCCTTACCATCTATTCTTAGCAGCCTTTCTGCTGACATAACTGCCCTAGCTTCCCTGTTCCTGCATTTCCTTCAGTGAAAATGCAATAGACTGAAGTGGAAAGTGGACACAAGAACAAGGAAGGCAGTCCATGCTCCCACTTGGCAAAAGAAATCCAAACCACCAGAAAAACAGCACATTTTGAGCAAGTTTTGGTTCAGACATCCATCACTAGGAGACCAAGAGAAGCTGCCTTTAAACCCTTGCAAGGGTCAAGGGTAACTAAACCCCAATTCAATCACTCTAACTTTGGTCTGGTGGACTGAATATTAAAATGGCACTCTCTGATTTGAGCTAAATGCAAAGATTCAATGCACAAAGCTCGGTACAAATTTGTGTGCCATGAATACTGCAGGACACTGCATGAAGAGCCCTGTCCAGGGCCAGTACAGCTTCCTGGATTTTCTCTTGGGAAGACAGTTTGGTTAGGGTTGTATTTATTCCTAATGTAAATCTCTACCCCTATTCAGATAACTAAAAGATGTCCTCTTTTAATAAAGTGCTAAAAACAACAGCCTCTGGTGTCTTGTGGACTTGCAGTTGACCAGTTTTTCTGGAAAGTCAAATAACTAACTTAAATGTACAGAAGGGGATTTTAATTAATTTTTAAGACAAAAAGTACTCCTGGCATCAAAGCTTGTATCAGACAGTAACAGAGAGGACTATTCCGCAGGGCCAGAGCAAACCATCTAAGGCTTATGCAAGGCTGGAGTGCTGAAGTACAGATTAAATAAACAATGATAAAAAATAAAACTCAAAATTAGTATCTTCTTGATCAATGTCAAGACCTTTGCAGGCACAAACTACATTAATTTATTACAGTGCTGGAATTAATTGAGCCTAGGGGGAGAGGGCAAACATTACAGATATTTTCCTTACTCTTTCATCAACTGCTGCAGGGAAGTCAGTTCACAGCATTTATTTCCATAAAATATTTCGTTAACAGCCAGTTATCTGACAGCAAATTCCAACAACAGTCACAAGAAACAGGAAAGGAGACTCTGGTGACCACACAACCACGCAGTAAAGGTATCTACTTTAAGAAAAATTTTTAAAATCCTGAAATTTCAGACCAGTGGGATATAGTGAATATCCTGACATTTCAATTCAAATACTTACCTTGATGATTAACTTTTTGGTGGAAATTTTCAGATGAGAATGGGTACTTGTAACAAACATTTTCATCAGTAAATAGAAGACTGATTTTTCACCAGATATCTTCTCTGTCTCAGAGATGTCCTACAAGAAAAATATATTAAAATTCCTCTGCTACAGCAACTGTACAGGACTATGTTGCATTGATACTGATATGTAAGGTAAGTATGTTATTTTATACACCTGCCCAAAAGTCCCAAGGCCGGAAACAAATGGCATCATTTACACTACTTTGCATTTAATGAGCCAGGATCATTGTACTCACTTGTAAAATGCTTTCCTGGAAAGTGGAAGAAGACAATAGTAACAGAAACCCCAACTACTACAAGGACTCAAGACAAAGCCTCCTCCCTCATCAATCATATTTTACTCCCCAGTCATTCCACGTCTACCCCTGTTACAACACTCCATGGGTGTCTCTGCTTCTCCTCAAAGCCAGGTCCACTCCTTTCTCCTGGTAGGACAACCAAACTCTTGACAGAGCTCTGATTTTACAAGTCTGCAGTAAAAAAGAGAGCTGGGGTCCTGATGGTTTCCACTAATTATGGAGAGCATTAAAAAAATGTTGGAATCTTCCTTGGGAAGGGCTGGGATGGCTCCCGCCAGTGGCTCATTTCCCTGGTCTGCAAACTCAGTCTTTCCAGACAAGGGGAAACCAGCACATTGTCACTTGTGCTCCTCCTCAGACACACAAAGAGCTACTGGAACCTTCTCCTGTGTTCACCAGGGAGGCAAAAACTGTTGTGCTTGTAAAAAACCTTTCAGATCAGAAGGGATCTTTCACCACTGCTAAGAACGTAATTCCTGTTGGCGTTACAAAAGGGTCACCTCCTAAAATGACTGAACTAATTTAAAACTAGGCAATGCCAGATGGAAGGATTTGAGGACAACAGACCAAGGAAACATAAATTTGCATCAGCCTCTTACCTGTACTTTGAACCAGGCAAATTTATTCGCAGGAAGTTCCAAAGCCACTTTCAGGATATGGTGCTGCAGAAGAGGAGGGACCTCCTCCCGCAGGCCCCTTTCAGTGACTATACCTGAGGTGTGAAACCAAGAAACCAAGTTCAGTTTGGTCCATCTTCCTGAAATCTCAGAATACTCATGTTTTAGGGTTTAAAACAGAACTGTGAGACAAGCTGGCAATTGAAAGATCTTCATATCATGGGATCCCCAGACGTACTGCAACTAAGGTTGGCCAACCCAAGGTGAGAATCCAGCCCTCAGAGGGAGATTCCATCACCTGAGCCCAGCAGAAACCATTGGTTGTGCATGAGAATATAACATCTCTTTTATCAGTCTCAGCAACCCTGAAAAGCTGTGACCTACAGGCAGTACAAAGGATGGATAAGCTGGAGAGGAAAACACAGAACTTAAGTCAATAGGAAATCTTAATGCTCACACCATGACAATATTTGCTCCAGACAATGGAACTTTACACTCATGTCTCTCCCTGCATCACTGTTACAGCACAGGCATAACCTCATTTATTCTGTCGCAGGTCAGGAAGCTCCTGCAGTGTGATCAAAACCTGAGCAGCCCACACCTGACCTGCAGGTAAGTCACATGGGGACATCAGCTGTACAAAGCACTGGTGCCTGAGCCTCTCAGAGCCTGTGTAGGATCTTTGTGGCCCACATTAGAGAAACACCAAAACATTTTAAACAGTCACCACCAAGGCAAAATCCAAGAGTAACTAAGACCAAACACTAAAACCCCACCAGCTATTTAGAGAACATACTGCAACAAGGTAGAAAATAATGGTGCCTTTGGTGCCCACGTTTCCATCAGGAGGATCAGAAGGAGAAACAGAACTCTCACATTGACACATCTGAGAAAACAAAGTCTCATGATTCTTTTACACCATCATTATCTCTCTTCAAAATCAATACCCCTGCTGACTTCATTACATTTGTTTGAGAATGACACTTTATTTTCCAGCATGTTTAACTTTATTATTTCATAATGTACCCAGCAGACCCACAAAGAGATTTCTGCCTCACAGAAACGTGTCCTGCCTTTTGTCCGGTCTGAAGTAAGCAGACCAGTGCAAGAAATAAAGGGATAAATTTTAAAACATAAAGGGTATGTGATGCGGTAAGTCACCAAGCACAACAATCAATTAAACATGCTTTGACAGACAGAGGAAAAACCTCATGCATGAGACAGTTGATTTAGAGAGGGATTTTGTTTAAAGTCCCTTTTACTCTTACAGGTTAATTAAGGCATTTACATAACTCCATCCTTACACATCCCAGACACACAGACAGCTGCTCAGTTTGGGTGGCCCACCGAGAGCAGTGATGCCCGATCAACCCTTTGCTTTCCTCCTCAGCCTCAGCTGTACACGGCCGTATCGACTGTACCACAAGCAGTACTGGAGGAGCTTCCCAAATTTGTCAGGCATGATTTGTCCTTAGTGAAGCCATGCTGGCTGTCACCAACCACCTCTGTGTTTCCCATGTGCTTTAGCAGAGTTTCTAGGAGAATCTGCTCCATGATCTTGCCCAGCACGGAAGTGAGACTGACTCATCTGTAGTTCCTTGGGTCTTCCACTTTCTCTATTGTAAAAATGAGGGCTGTGTATCCCCCTTTTCCAGTCAGTGGGAACTTAACCAGACTGCCACAAATTCTCAAATACGATGAGTAGTGGATTAGCCACTTCCTGTCAGTTGCCTCAAGACCTGTGGATGGATCTCATCAGATCCCATGGACTTGAGCATGTTCAGGTTCCTCAGATGGGCTTGAACCTGATCCTCTCTGACAGTGGGCTCAGGGTCTTCACTCTCCCAGTGCTGGTATTTGCCTTTCCCAACTTGGAAAGCTTGGCTGGAGAACTTGCCATTGAAGGCTGAGCCACAGAAGTCATTGAGAACTTCAGCCTTCCTCATGTCCAGGGAAGTCAGGTTTCCCATTTCCTACTGGAGAGGGCCCACATGGGGCCCTCTGGGGTTTCTTTTGTTGGCAATATACCTATGGAAGCGCTTCCTGTCGTCTTTGACATCCCTGCCCAGACTCAGTTCTAACTGAGCCTTAGCTTTCTGAACCCTATCCCTAGCTTCCCATACAATTTCCCCATATTCCTCCCAGGCCACCTGTCCTCCCTTCTACCTCCTGAAAGCTTCTTTTTCTTCCTGTGATTTTGCTCTTCAGCTCCTTATCCATCCATGGAAGTCTCCTGGCATTTTTTGGCTATTTCCTCCTCTTCAGAACTCACAGCTTAGACGAGGTGGTCCTTGGATATCAGCCAGCATGCTAAGGCCTCTCTGCCCTTCAGGGCTCTGTCCCTATTGGACTCTACCAAGGCCAAATCTCTATTTTAAGATTTTTCAGAGGACACTAGCAGACTGAGAAGTGCTGTTCTTCACCCCCACCCCGAACTTTCTGTGAACTATCCTGTTCAAAAAACTCTTTACCATCGCAGCTAATAAGAATTTGGAAATAACTTACTGACAGTGGATTGTTGACAGAGGCCTAGAAGAAACCTCTTTAAGAGCTGAAGATAAGCCTTCCTCAGAATGATTAGAATTCAAAGCTCATGAAGACCAAACACTTCCAAGAATATGACACACAGAGAGGAAGACTGGAGTGCAACATTGTGCTGACAGCTGGGTGTGGCAGAGCAGCTATGGAATTTAACAGTGCCAGAGCACTGCAGAAACAGCAATAATAAATGCCAACACAATGGAGAAACTAAAATGGACTACTTTTAGAAAACAATTCTTTATCTCCACAGAAAAGCAAACATTCCCTTCTGCTGTGGACTTTGTAAATAGCCAGAGAAAACAGTGGAGGAAATACAAATACCCATCACATACCTTTCAGCAGCTTGCTAAAATCAAAGTTGCTCTGTGCTACCAAGTGGGGCACAACCTTCTGATAAAGACATATGACCTGAAGCAGTGCAGCTTTCAGAAGCAGTGTCTCAGCATCATCTGAACCTAAACAAAATGTTTCCATAATTAGTTTCTTCTTCTTTCATAGCAAGAGTGCACAGTGTCACACCTCCATTACCCAGCATGAGAATTAATAACTGTATTTCCAGCAGATTTGCCGAGGAAATGACCTGCTGTCTTCCCAACAAGAACGAGAAAAACACCCGTGGAATCTCTAGTTTCATTCTCCAGCATTCCTGTATGAATACTTTCAAAACTAAATCTGGTTTAGGCAGAGGTATCAGGCAAGATGATTTTACAGAGATCCCTTCCAAACTCAACCATTCTTTGATCCTGGGATGGCCAAGTCAAACTGCTTAATCTTCGACTAGCAGTGGCAGCCTATATGTTGAACTGTGTTCTCAGGCAATTCTAACAGCCTGAAGAACTGAACAAAGAAAAGGTGAGTAGTAAATACACAAGTGAGATCTGGATTCTGCTGAAGTTAAGGGTGGGATGAGGTTTCACAACACTCACTCCCACAGAGATAAGAAGCTGTAACTGCTTTGCCTACCATGCTGCTCTGCAACTTCTGTCTCAGTCATTGCCTTCACAGCGGAGACATCACCTTCCTTTTTCTCTGCTGGGGTGTCGTTGTGTTCTCTCTCTTGCTTCAGAAGGGACTGCCAGACAGCCACTATAGTAGTCATGTCTGGTAAAACCTAAAAGCAAAAGGGGTAAATTGCAACAGCTCTCCTTCGTAAGACAAAGCTCCTGTGAGAAATACATCCCCAAACACCCAACAGGAAGATTTGCTGCTCTTCACAAAGGTTGGAATTGACCTTGTGTGCAAGCAGAGAATGACCTGAAGTCAAGCACTGCGCTTCCACTTCTACCAAACGTAAGTACTGGAAAGAACATTTTATTGAAAAGGTTTCCTGTGAAAAATTTGTTCAGTTCTTCTTCCTCATGGTGTATTTTCAACTCAAGTGCTCTCTTGTCTAGTAACTTCTGAGTAACCTCTGCTGGCTACATTGACTTGAACCAGGAAGAGAACTTGCTTCCTGCTCTTGGAAATCATTTGCAGTACAACAGCCATTCATGCCGCAAATCTGTCTCACCACAGAATTTTATCTGCATTCCCATCAGACAGACATGTCAGGAAACGTAGGCTCCTACCCCACCATTTAACCCACAGACTCCCCCAGGGTACCATCTCCTGGCTCCTCAGCTGAAACCACTTGAGGAGAAAGTACAGGAGAGAGCAGCTATCTGCTGCCTGCAAAATGCCTCCCGTCAGCCCCCAACTGTCTCTTTCTTTCTACCTTGCTGACAGCTTCTCTGTAGAGCTGCACAAACTCCTGGACTGCTGGCAGTGTGTAGATCTGTGACCTTTGCCAGGTTTCTTCAGACAAACAGTGCTGAATGTTCCTCAGGGCTCTTCTCAGCACCATGGATATCAGTGATAGGATGCTGTGCTTCACCTCTGTGCTGGGCAACTAAAAGAAGGAAGTGAATTAATGACATTTCAGTGATTCCTGTTATGCTTTGCACAGAATCCGTACTCTGAATGTGTGTTAAAATTGGTCAATGAATTACTTATTTTCTAGACCTTAGCTAGCAGTAAAGAATCCATAGGTTTTCAGATTCCCAGCCTAGCGGACAGTGGCAGAACTAGTGCTTGTGAGAGGCACCTGGAATCAATATCAATGATTTTAATTCATTTTCCAGTGCTTCACCAAGCCAGATTTATGCTGAGGCAGACAACATAAAACACAAGTAATTAACCAACTTCAGAAATTTCTTGAATGATCACATACTAAAATGAAACAGTACTAACTAGGACAGAAAAGTCACTGAAATACTATAGACTGCTCTTACATTTAACCCTTGGTTGAACATTGCTCTACTGCACACTGCAGGGACTGTTGTTACCATCACCATAGAAAGTAATCTGGGAAGAGGAATAAATTCTGACATCTTAAAAGAATTGGAGATCTCTGGTTGAGCCTCATAGATCTGAAAGAAAAGAAACAAAAATTTAAGCCCCATTGATACAGCTCCTGAGATGACAGCTTCTTCTGGGGAGCATATTAAAGAAGGATTTTGACTTGTCGGAAGTAATGGCAACATTAAATGTCAATTTTTATGCAAAAATGCTAGAGCATCCTCCAGACTCCTACTCAACTAAATGGACCCTCTCTGTGCAACCAGCATCCCTGCTAAAGGCCACCCCTTTTCAAGAGATTCCAGATCCTACTTGCCCATTTTAAGGTAAACAAAGAGGCAGCCGAACACTCACAAAGGACAAAAGGTTTTTTTAGTTGAGCTTCGACGTTGCTGCATCTCAAAAAATATCTCACTGATGTGATGTTTTCCACTGTTTCTTACACCAATTCGTTCTTCACCAGTTTAGTTTAAATGTTTATAGAGCCTCCTGCTCTGAGCATGGTTTTTTACCATCACCCATACTCTTACCTTCTTGAGTAACTTCATGTTGTCCATCCAAGCAGACTTCACTCTAGGAACAAAGGAATACTGGGTCTCCTTGAAGTATCTGTTCAATAAATCCGGGCATACTTTGAGAATATTCACCATAAGATCAGCAACCATTTCATCTTCTGTTGCAGTTTTTAAACCAAGCAGGAAGTGCAGAAGTACAACATTTCCTCCCCTGTTGAAGACAAAAAAATTATTTTGAATAAGAAATCCTTATTTTTATACTTTATATGGGATGTAAACTCTGCAGCTTCTCAAACTGTTAACTGAAGGCAAGATTTCTCACCCTCTTGGCATAATTTCTGAGTTTATACTCAAAGAACTAAGAAATTAATTTACCTCCAGATTTTCTGCATGAGAAACAGGGAATTAACACCACGCATTTCAGGGCAGACACGATAACTAGTGAGGTCTCTTTTGCTTCTAGCAAAAAATCCATGTACAATCCTAGCTGCCCAGTGACTTACTTGCCAGAAGTTCCAAGACTTGGATCGAAGAACGTTATGCCATGTTTCAGAGAGCAGCAGAGGTCCATTAAGAAACTATGCACAAGTTCTCGAACCATTGCTTTTCCCATCTCCTCAGAACCTTGAGCCACCTATAAGAACCAAAAAGGAGTAAAAAAGGGATATGAGATTTGGCATCACAGATATCAGCTTCACTCTACATTTTATATGGCTCCTCTTAGAGAAATACTAAAACAAAGTTTGACTTTTGTTCAGATTAAAAAGAGAAGCTTCAGGACTTGGAAGATCCCTTCCAACCCAAACCATTCTGTGATTCTACGATTCCATTAACCTCCTAAATCCAGAACAACTCAAGATGCCTATGGATGAGAAGACTCTTGACAACTGTGGCTGGGAAATCATGAATCATATGACTTAGAGGGACTGCCAGGAACTGTTAAGAACTTAAAATTATTCAGAACTGAAATGTATGCTTATGAATGGGGTCAGAGATTTGCACAGCTCCAGGCAGATTCCTACTAGAAACAGATCTCCTCCAAAGGGTGTACATCAGGATGGGAGTGACAGGGTCATAAGCATCTGGTAGAGGAATACAAGAGGGCACACACAAAGGTGAAAAATCTGTAGCCAAAACCCAGTGAGAAGCAGCAGAAATTTGGGGGTTCTTTTTAAATAGCCTCAGTAGATTCCTCTTTTTGAGCTCACCAAGTTCAGAGCAACTGGGAGCTGTTTCAAAAGCTGTGGGCTGCAAGAGGAGGGGAAACAAAGGCAGCACAAGGACTAAGAGTAACAAAGAAATAAATGACCAGACCTTTAAATCCTCAGGGCTGACATCAGTAATCCCATTCCAACGGTACAGTGAAGCGATGTGAAGCAACACTTCTGCAGTGAAAAAACGCACCTTCTGTGTTTTGCTGATATTTTTGTTATGAACCACCTGAAAATGAGAAAAATGCAAACTCTTCTACTTACTGCAAGTTGCCACAAAATCATAGCGAAATAGCAACACACCTCATTCTTCTAGTACACGCAGAGCTGGCTCTCCTCACCACGGGAGAAGAAAGGTTCTGCCTGTCGTGTCAACACTTCTCTCACATGCTCCTCCTCCACCCTGACCCTATGCCAACCTCTGCAAACCCTGCACGTGCTGGACAGGACAGGTGTTCACGTTCAATTGAAGAGCACAGATGATGTTTAGAGCGTCACAGCCAAGAGCAGAACCAGGGGAACCTGGGCGTAGACATAGCAAAGCCTACTACAAATAGAAAGGGAATACACAGTGGAGGAAGTTTCTCAGAAGTTCTTCTGCTGTGCTTTACTGCTGGCATTGTTTTAATTCTCATTTTTCTTGCTAAGCTGAAACATTGTTTTAATTCTCATTTTTCTTGCTAAGCTGAAAGAGTCATACAGTGTGCTGGGGTCCAGCAATAACACAATAGCTCACGATGTATGATTCCCACATGGGAAAAGCTTCATTTGAAAAACAAAGTTCCAAGGAGGTTTATTTTACATTTAAATTATAGCTTTTTTACTATCTTTCTTTTTCGTGTTATTGCAACAGCAAAATGAAAGAACATTTTTGGCTTTAATTGGTCAGTTGAGAAAAGTCCAAGTGTGAGGCAGGCTCTTATGGCTACACTCTAAATTTGAAACTATTTTTTTCTTCATTCTCTTGACTGTTCATGCAACAGTTTATGCAACATTGCTACAGCAGCTCAGAACAGATATTAAAAGTCATAGATTCTGGAGCTAAAAACATTTTTAAAGAAATAAAATACATCTCAGGTGCAGCTGCTCTACAAGCAACAAAAGCACCCCATGAAAGAGGCAGGGCCATGCTCAGAAGGTGACAGAGCACAGGAAAGGCAGCCACCACTAAACCAACTCTCACACCTTTCAGCAATTCCTGCTTCCCTGTTTTCAATCCTGAGACAGTAATATAGCCAAGCTACCAACCTCCAACACATATTATCAGTCACACACACTGCAGCAGCACACTGCCAGCAGCCCTAAGAACTGAACATTGTGTGAGAAATCACTGCAGAACTGTTTTCAGCAGTGAGGAAAATAGAAAACATGAGACAACACAGTTTCAAGGGTGTATCATACCTTAGTTCTCAGTGTGGAAAGTAGAAGATTGACAGTAGAAACTCTGTCTTCCTTTATTTCAGAGCGAAGAATAGTTGGAATGAAATCTAAGAGGACATTTCAAATGTTAAGTTAAAATGTGAAAGCTCTTTTCATACTAAAATACTTCAGGGAATTCATACCCATTCCTCTTCTATGTCACATTATTTATCTTGCTGTTATATTCCAGGATGAACCAAAAGGCAGCAATCAGAGGTCAGAAGGATGATATGTCTGTGACTATGGTTATGAGCAAGTGATGCTGCCAAACCTACTCTCATCTTGACCGGCCAATTTGCCAAGTTGCTGATTAACACTGCCACAGCATCTGTCAACTTTAAATACATTTTGGGCCCTAAAATGTCATACTAAAATTCAAGTCATTTCATATTCTTCCCATTGAAGCACTTATTATTGTTTCACTGAGTGATTCTCAAATGTTTGGACGTTCCATCTCCAACTACGTGCATCACCTTTTGGCTCACCTGTGCATCCCAAAGTTAGACAACTTTAGTTTATAGAGAATTTGGGGCTCTTACAGGGGAATGAAAGCCATCTGTACTGACTGGGCCGAAGTGTGCAATCCACAGCCTGAAAGAACTAAACAATTGCTAGCACCTGAAGGAAATCAGCAGCCCTGGGGTAGCAGGAGCAAGAGAAGTAAATAATTACAGCCAGTTCGCAGTCCCTCGCCATAGGAGAAATTACCTGCTGCCAGCTCAAGCACTCTTTTTAAAACATTATTTCTAGATCCCTTCTGAATTGTCTCATAACTTTACCAAGGGTCACAATTCACAGGGCAGAAAGGCAGCTGAAGTACACTCTTTTCAAAAGAAAATTAACGCAACATACCCACTGTTACTGTCTTATGAGCAAGGCTGGAGACCATGAATTTTTTTTGTTTATTGACTCTGTGACCTCAAAGTTTTGTATTAGATTTACGGGGTTTTTTTATCTGTGTCACCAAAGACTTTATTTTTGTAAAGTTTTAGCAGACAGACAGTATATTGTTCTCAAGCAGAAGAGGCTTATTTACTACACTACCAAAGAAGTTAAAAGCTTTTCAGAAAATAAGATTAAAAATATATATTTTGCTTCTTATTAGTGCTCTCTACCTGGTTCACATTTTTAATTAGGTCATATTTATTATCACCAATAAATGACTGCGCCTTAAAAACAAAAACTCAACAAGCAATTATGAAGTACCTTTTAATTCCAGCACCTGTGCCAAGATTGCATTGTCACCAGCAATGAGAAAGGAGAGAGCAAACTGAATATAGGCCATGCGGACATCTGGTCTCCCCTGGAAATATAAAAATGTAAATACAAAATAAAAAACTGTTCTTAGCACACAGATTGTACCCAACTGCAGAACTGATACCGCAACTGCTGATTATCCCTAGAAGCACCATAAATGGGTAAATTAAACAACCTCTATAAAAATGCTGCATGCAGCCATAGACATTAATTTACATGCAATACATCCACAGAGTATTCAGCTAAAAAACTTCTTGCATTAAACAGATCACTTTTACATAAAAAGGAAAATGTACTAGTTCACGTGGTTTTCAATTCTCAATATATGAGACCAGGCCACAAATTTAAATAAAAAGGAAACATTAACAGCCGTTCCAGGCCAAACCCTACATCACTGAACTTCCTTGCTTGTGCACAGCGTGGTCAGTTCACAAAAATGCCCCCAAAAAGGGGTGAATATAAAACTACCAACTCAGGCACAGTGGAAGCAGTGAAAGCTTGACCTGTAACAGCACCATAGGATATGAACACTGAATCACAAAACAGTTTGAGTTGGATGGATCACCTCATTCCATGCCCTGCCATGGGCAGAGACCCCTTCCACTATTCCAAGCCCTGCTGCTCCAAGCCCTGTCCAACCTGGCCTTGGACACTTCCAGGAATGGGACAGTTGCTGCTCTGGGCAACCTGTGCTGGACAGCGTCTCATCATCCTCATGGCCAAGAATCTCCTCCCAATAGCCAATGTAAACATACCCTCTTTGAAAGAGTCACCCCTCATCCTACCACTGCATTCCCTGTCAGAGTCCCACCATGATTTACAATTTTTTTTAAACCTGCTGTGCGAAATCAAGCTGCATGTAAAGAAGCCTGAAAGAAGATTCTAAGTAAGCAAAAGATAAGGCAGCAGGGACTCACGAAAGGGTTGAAAGAAGAAATAAAGAGAAACAAACAATACTTTGCTGTAAGCTTTGGGCCTGGTATTTTTGTGTTAAAAACTCACCTCTGACAGCCAGCTGTGACATAATTTCACTGACAGCTGTACAAGACTAAGACTTTTTGCATGCTAGTTTCCTTGTACCTTACCCACATATTTAAGCAGCTTGTGGTCAAAAGACTACACCCAAGCATTTAAAATTAAGGGTGGAGGTACCCCTGCAGACAACTCCTGCAATGAGGTCAAAATCCATGGAATCTGACAATTCCGGAACCATAAAAGGTGGTTCCAGGGAAAAAGGGATGTGTTTGGTTTTTTGCCTTCCACTTGATTGCTTTATAAAGAAAAAGTCTGAATTTTCATCTCAGATGGCACAAACCCAACACAAACATACACATTTACTCTGTAAGTAACCTGTAAAATCCAGAAACAATATGTCAACATTGCAAACAATACTGGATTTATTATACACTTGCATTTGGAATGACACAAATATTCTTGCTCTAAAGCACTGGTTTGGGTCAATCCTGACTATTTTTAGCAAACAGGGAGGGAACAAGAGATAGTTTCTTCTGGAAAAAGAGGAGTGACTTTTTCTCTTCACTCACATATTCTTCTTAAGGATTTCCAGCTAGAGATTATTTAGAACTCTTGTTTATGTTTTCAAATGCAATTACTCTGTATTGGTACTGGGCAATATCCCCTCTCCAATTTCCATTTATTTCAATGGGACCAAACTGCAAAAAAAAGACTAGTTTCCAGGAGTTTACTATCACTTTCACTCTGCTTTAGACATTAGAAGGGCAGTTCACAGAAACTGTACATTTCTATTTCTCCATAGCTTGTTGGAAACACATAAGGCATTTTCATGTGTCCAGTTAGGCACAATCAAGGACTTCAGCCTGACACAGGACAGGAAGGGAGAGTTGAGCTCTTGCAGATGAAAATACAGCAAACACTGGCAACAGCTTTGTTCTGAATAGATAGCTAAAAAAGCTGGTGGAGCCATGGCACAGCATGCCATGGCATGCAGCACCTTAATTTACCTGCTTACATCTTTTTTTCAACAATCCAGGCAGGTACTTGTTATTGAAATCAAAATGACTATATACGTCCCTTGCTGAATCCGGGCCCTGAGCCACCATCGCTGACAGCAGTGTAAGGCACCCTCGGCTCATCCTAAAAAAACAAAGCAGAGGTGAACCTGCAGGCTATTTCCAGGATGATGGTTATACAAACCACCAAACCAGATTAAAACTTAAAGAGAAAATAGAAGGGAAGTTAAACAATCAAAGTAATTATTTTAGGCAGTAATAACAGCAGCTGGGAAAGAGGGGCAAGGGAAAAAAGGAGAAGGAAATGCCTTTTTATACTTTTTATATTCTTCCCCAAAATTAAGCCATAATGTGAGGCTGGATATTCCCTTTATAAAGTAGTTTTTAAAAGGGAGAAAGTGACAAAATTAACAACTTGAAGATAACCTGTTCATGGCAGTGGAGCTGGACTAGACAACCCTTAATTATTCCATGATCCATGAACTCCTGAATTCATAGAGGTTTGCCATTTATTTCAACGGGAATATGTCAGGGCCACTACACACAAGATTGCAGACCTCCACCATCTGAACAGCCACTACCATGAACAGATTTGTAATCTGTCCGTTATGTTTCTGTCATGGACAATCTGCAAAAAGCCATGTGATTCAAGCAGAGATCCCACCTAGACATACAGTAAAGAAAATACCTCTGCACATCAAAGAGGTTGCACAGAAGATGCAGAGCATCTCCCATCAGAAATCTGCAGCCTCCTCTGTGCAGGTTCTAGGATTTCTCCAGAACCTGCAATCTTTAAACACTTAATCAGAAGTGCAGATCTTGCACAGCTTCAAAATTTCCTTCCAGTATACCTATCTGAGATTCTTTGTCCCGTTAAAATGCCTGCTGCAATAAGATCAACTGTGCAGTGCAGGAAGCACAGTTGTGTCTATGAACTGGGAAAGCACAGAAAGCTTTTCCAATTCTGCTCAAAGACTGAAAGATGAGTCATTGGCTTTTTCAGTCTGGTTTTTTCTCTACTTTCCTCTTCCTCCCAGGTCTGTACTGAAATGTCTGACATTTGCAACTTCTTTCCCCTAGCCACACGAGCATGAGAAATTTCTGGTCTGGACTAGATAACACAATTCTTGAACAACCTTAAATGACCCCAGACTTAAGAGACTGAAAAAATTACAGAAGAAAAGCCAGTCTGAAAGAGAAAAATCCATTATAAACATGGAAACCTGACTGCAAAAAATAGAGGGAAATAAAGCACTCAAGAGCAGCTCTTTTTGCCATCACAGGAAGACTGCCCAGCCCTGTTCCACACAATACATTTCACCCCACAAACCAAGCAGCATTAAGATAACAGGACTCAAGGAACCACCCATGTTAGCTCTCACTAGGACAGACCCAACTGATGAAAACTACAGCTTCAGGAAAGTACCCTGGATAGCACTGGATTGTTTGATGTATCAGTTTCCACTTTGCAAAGACTTCCACTGGCAATTATTTTATGACAAGTGGAAAAGAATTATTAAATAAAGGTGGATTATTAGCAATAAGATGAATTTTGCAACATCTAATACAGTCTCTCCAGATCATTTGACAGAGATTTTCAACCAGAGCACCAAGAAGACCTACCTGTGATTTTCAGAATACAAAGCAGCATAGACCAGTTTCATATAGGAATGAATCAACTTTTTGACAATGTTCATTCCCACAACAGAAAAATGTGAGAGGTCGCTCGCTGTCCTCAGTAAAATGGCTTCTAGAGCTTGAAAGATTAACAGCATCTGCAGGAGAAAAAAGTATGTTAATATCTGACAATATCAGGTAAGACTTGAAATTATTAGCTGAGCAAACAGTAATAAACACCATTGATAAAAAGAGTAACCCCACAACAAGAGGAAAGCTTCCACATATGAAAGTGACATTAACTTCTAGATTCCCTCCCAAATTAATGCTTCCTCTTTGAAAAGATCACTTCTGAGAGCATGTAGTTTCAAGGAATTAATGCTTCAATAGATGATTGCTCCTACATGGACGACAAAAAATGAAATGTCCTGGAGAAAACATCAGGGCTGTTCCAATCTTGAAATTAATTCCTTCCAGAAAAATCTAGAATACATACAGCACTGGGACTGTGCCCATTACAAACATCAGCCCCTGTTAGCAACAGGATATTGAGGAAAGGCTGTCACTGAATATTACAGAGACAAAAATGATACTGAAAGGCAAAGAACAGTAAGTGATGGTTAAAAAGCCACACAAAACAATACCACATTGTAAGCAGTAACATTGTACATTGTAAGCATTGCTGCACCAGCATTCACAGTGAAAAGTTATTGAACTCTTTGTTCATTCATCATATTCTGATGAGGATAAATTGTGTCCAGCTGAAATAAGAAAAATGAAGTTAACTTTACCAGTGGCTTCCTAGAAATACTGATGTATCAGGCAGATATCTAAAAACATTTACTTTCACTAGGCTACTTTTGTTTTGCTTTCTTGACTGCTTCTGTTGATCCCCTTATTTCCTAAAAGGCCTTTTGATAATGTTTAAAGAACCTTAACAGTCTGATTTGGACAGGACTATTGGTTGTGTGTGTCATTAAATCCAGGAACATCTCTGAACAGAAAGGAGCATCTCCCACTTGGTAGGTGCTTCTCCCACTGCTACTTCCAGAAAAAAAACCCCAAACCAAAAATTTACAGAGTTATTTACACCACAAACCACGACTTATTCATAAAACCACAGACTATCCTGAGCTGGAAGGGACCTACAAAGATCATCCAGCCCAACTCCTGGCACTGCACCCCACAATCCCACCCTGTCCCTGAGAGTGTTATCCAAATGCTCCAGGAGTTCTGGCAGCCTTGGTGGCTGTGACCATTCCCTGGCGACCTTTTGTTGGCTCTTCTCCAGGGTGGGATTGTTGGGATGGTAGCCGCCAGTCCCTGAATTACAACCCCCATATCCAACTTACTTCACTTTCAGGCTTCCTTTCTCCATCGAGAAGCTTGAATATCTCAGCACACTCCATGGAAATTTTCACGTATCCCTCCACGACATCGTACACTTGGGGCGATGGCAGCGTCTTGGCGACGGACACGAAGGTCTCCAGCCCTGCAAAGCCACAGCGTCACCCGGGGCACCAGTGCCACGTGTGGGGCCCGCTCTGGGCCGCCCGCGGGCAGGACCCTGAGGGGCCGGGCCGTGCCCATGTGCGCCATCCCCACCAGCAGCAGCATCCGTGCCACCCCCGCGACGTCCCCCGGCGGGCAGCCGCCTCAGCCCGGCCCGGCCGCCTCAGCGCGCGCCTTTCCCGCCTTGCAGAGCCCCTCACCCTTGGCGGCGGCCGCGGGGTCCCGCAGCAGCGCCTTGAAGCGGGCGCCATTGAACTCCTCGTCCCGCGGGCCACAGGCGCGCTTGGCCGCAGGCTCCCCGCTCCGCTCGCCGGCCTCGCCGCTCCGCTTGCCGGCCATGCCCGATCCGAACTTGGCCCCGGCCCGCCCCGGAACCACCGCCTCTCCCGCAGGAAGGGGCGGGCGGAGCAGTGGGAGGGCTTTCCCAGGGACCAATGCCGAGGTGGGCAAAAAGAGTTAAAAATAGTTATCATGGAATGGTTTGGAAGGGACCGTAACTGTCATCTCGTTCCACCATCCATTCCCACCCCCTGCCATGGGCAGGGACGCCTTCCACTAGGCCAGGTTGCTTCACGTGCTGTCCAGCCTGGCCTTGGGCACTTCCAGGGACCCAGCGGCAACCACAGCTTCTCTGGGCAACCTGTGCCAGGGCCTGCCCACCCTCACAGCCGAGAATTTCCTCCCACTATCCCATCTGCAGCAGTCTCTCGTCCATCGCTGCTTGCAAGGCCAAGCAAGTTTCTGTCATCCCAGTGTCCCCGGACTGCAGCCCCCTGCGATCCTGAACCAACACGGCTTAAACTTCGGAGTGGAAAGGGAAAGCACGGAGTGCTGGGAAGCAGGGAGAGGAGAGAACTTCCTCAGATACTCCTCTCTTTCCAGGAAAGGGAAAGGCTTCGGGGTGACCTAACTGTGGCTTTCCAGTACCTGAAGGGGCCCAGGGGAAAGATAGAGAGGGATTATTTATAAGGGAAGGAGTGACAGAAAAGGGGGAATGGCTTCCCGCTGCCAGAGGGCAGGCTTACGTTAATTAAAATCTAAACTCTTCCCTTGCTTCCAGCAAGAGTCATTCCAGGACAAGCACAGTGATAAGGAAGAATGGAAAAAGCCTTGTTCCAATAAACTGTTTCATATGGAATGACAACAGTTGAAACAGGACTGGAAGATAGAGGAGATTGTTTCAGTAAGAAAAAAATAAAATAAAGATCTATCCAAATCGGATTTTTTTTTCATATGTGCAAGTAATAAAGGTAACATTAGTTTCTTCTTGTGCTTTTTCAAACTGGTGTGGGGGGGTGTTTTTGGTGGTTTTTTTGGGTTTTTTTGGTTTTGTTTTTTGTTTGTTTTGGGGGTTTTGTTTGTTTTGGTGGGTTTTTGGTTTTTGTTTGTTTGTTTTGTTTTTTAAGCAAAATACTGTAAAAAAAAGTGATCCAGAAGAGGGCAACATTCACAGCCATTCTAAGACTTAGGATAAACAAATGCTTTCACATTGACAGAACATGCTGCAGTGTTTTGAGAACAGAGGGTAGAACAAAATAAAAGACGGTGAAGTTAGAAGACAGAAAAGGAGTACATAAGACTGGGGGGGGAAAGGAAATAGGAAAATATGAATTGCTAGACACTAGGTACAAGGGCTTTTTTCAAGTAATTTATGAGAACAAAGCTAGAAGCATCTTACTGTTGCTAGTGACATCATGCTCCAAGCTCTGCTAATTCCTGTTTCTAGGAATACTTAAATTTAACTCACTACATCCCAACCATTTTTCTGCTTGTTTAGATGGCAGTTCCATTTGGAATTCACCTCAGTATAGCAAATTCTATGCAAGGGTACAGACTTTTCAGTTCTTCCATAAAACATTTTTGGTGGTTCTTCTGGATGATGGGAATCCTTTGCTTCAGCCTTACAGTTTTTCTTGAAACTTAAATTTATGCAGGTATCCAAATACATTTGCAATGCCAGAAACTGATAGGCACATAATATGGAAAGTAAATAACATTCTCAAGAGGGAGTTGCTTTGTTATTGAGGGGATGAAAGGAAGGCTAGAGCTAGTAGAACTAGGAAAAAAGATTTGATTTAACACAGCTTTTAAATACTGAGATCTTCAAGGTAAAAGTCCTAGTTACCAGACTTACAAGCCTGATATTTACCATCACACCATATTTCATAGTTCTAGTATTTTAAAAAGTAGTGCAGAAGGCTACTGAAAATTATTTTTGTTTCAACTTGAAGTTCAATTATTCTCTTCCCTCACTGCCTGTGTAGCTGTTAGAGGCTTCCAGGAGGCTGGGGAAGCAGACTGCTGCTTTCACTTCCAGCCAGGTCACTTCCATGTTCTGCTGGAGTGCACTTTGAAGCCCGTGTCCTTTTCTTTCTCTATTATATGTGACAGCTTTCCTCCCCTAGGTCTGTTTTTTGGCAAGCAGCATTTATGGAGGGCCAGTCGAAGACCTCAGGCCCAGACAAAATTCATCTGCTCTGTTGTGCTTATATGTGCAACAGATGGGAGCAGGGAATGAGTCAAGTAGTAACTTCTGAGCCACCCACTTTTCAGTAAATCAAAATATTCTTCTGTGATTCTTGCCAGATGAACAGATCATCATATCCAAGTTACACACTGCCCCTCTGGCATTTTCAAGTCTGAAAAACAATTCCTGGTCCCTTGCATGAACCTCAGCTCTCTGCCTTGTTCAAGGAACAGTTCTAGATACAAGACTAATTGAGCCAAGTGACCCTTTCCTGGCTCAGTTGCGAGCTCTGAAGCCTTTACTGCTCTGAACAGTCTGTAAACAGCCAAACCCCAGCCCTGCAGTCCTGCTTACTTGCCTTTGCCTCCCAAACCTGAACCTTTTTCTTCACTGTGGGATCCTCACTCATGCAATCCTGAGGACAAAAATCTGAGCTGCCACCCCTCAGGATTAAGTCTCTTGATATGCATTTACATCACTCCCTAACCATGTCCTCATGATTCTTCCCAAACTCAGCCTGATCTCCAGGCCTACAACCTTTCCCTACAGATGAGGGACTATCTCTGAGTAGGACTGCTGACAGACCTGTGCATGAGCCCAGCTTTACAGCCGATGCTTATCCCAGCCCAAACCTGTCCTGTAAACCCACTGGTGTTTGGGTACTGGAGCCCCAGTTAAAGTAACCCCTGTGGTGGTTTTGCTTCAAGGCCATCTGTGCGTTGGGATCCCTACCCTACACTAGTAAGAAATGCATTCATTTCTTAAAATAATTTTTTCATTTTACATATAAATTAACTATAGAAAGCATTCAGAGGGAATAGATTTAATCCAAAATCCCATCTCTAAAACTGTAGTTCTCAATGTTTGCTCTTAGTTTACACAGTTAGTCCACAGAAAAGTTTCCTTCAGTTTTTCCCAAAATTTCAGTTGTGATATAGAGCTCTTTGTCAAATCTTCCTGCTTTCCAGCCTTTGACACCCTGAGGCATGGGATCACAGAAGGAGAGAGGGTGGATGCTGACAAGAGATGGGATATCAGGACCACCTCCTCAGCACAGCCTCCTGAGACGGGAATATTCCCAACACTACCACTTCTTTGTCATCACATTTCCGAATGCCCTGTGCCCTATAATCCCATGCTCCTTGCTCCGATCAGCCCAGTGCTAGGTCATACACTTGGAGATACAGTCATTGCAGTGCTTGAATTCCAGAAGTTTGGCATCGAGGAGTCCAGGTGATGTGCAAGGTCAGTGTATGGACCCAGGAGATGAGTGGGCTGGCAAGGCTGAAGTAAAACCACAACTTTTTTTACTCTAGATGCTGTAAAACAAAATCACCTCTACTCCTCTTCTCCCTCCTCCCCCAATCCCATAGTTATTTCAGCTGGCGTGCAAGGAGTGCATTTTAGGCCTGACTAATGGCAATTTATCTTCCTCCCACAAGGAATATTAGAGCCTGTCGATAGGGCAGGATCTGCCGACAAGGCATTATGAGCATCAGGGGTTTGAGTCAGAGCATGGTGTGAGTCTGGAACTGGGCTGAGTGCCCAGGTGCTGAAGATGGGTGGAAAGATCAGAAGAGAAGGGAAGAGGACAGAAGAGTGGAGAGGTCAATGAGCAGGCTGTGAAGAGCTAGAGGAGGCATATGCTGGAAGCACCTCAGAGGATCTACTGCAGTACTCGGGGTATCTTCTGTGTACTGAAATCCTTCCCACCTTCTACACATGGAATAATCTTCAAGCATCATCCAGTCTGAGTTAGTTTGACATAGTCACTGAGTCACAGAATTTACCAGGGAGCCCTTACAGTCCTAATGGGAAACGCAGGCACTTACAAACACTGCAATATTATTTTCAAATTTTGTTATTTGCTTCTAATTTCACAGTGCTCAGGTCCAATTAGCTGAGGTCTGGATCTCAAAACTATTAACTCTCACTGATTAGATATTGATATGGGCTACTCTTTTCTGAAACACTACCAGTTTTCCATGCCTTTACATACCTAACTTGAGAGACATTGGAGACTGATTTTTTTCAAGGCTCTTGGAAAAGCCATAGTTTTTTCAGTGTTTTGACATTGATTCTGTGGCTTTAAAAAGCTTCAGTCTTGAATTTCAAGTACATAATCATTAGTCATTTTGGAAAATCTTAGCTTAAATACTTATTAAAGGGGAACAGTGACAACAACCCATCAAAGGCAGGCTCATAAAACCATAATAAAGCACTTTCACAAAGAGGTTGATTTCCAAGACCTTGGTCCACCCAGCAACTCTGTCCTAATGTCCTTCCTAAACTGAGAGGCAAGACACATAGTCTTTCCCAGTGTGTCTTTGAAGCATCATGTAAGGAAGTGACCAGGGACGACTTGGGTGCTTTAAGAGGGCAAGAACAACAAAACCAGGACCTTTTCCTTGGTGCATTTGTTCTGCCTCCACCTTAGGTCATGTTTTCTCTTGTTTCCAGAAGTAAGCTCTGTAAGATGGGACATGCCTCTTACTTCATGTCTATACAAGTGCCAGGTGCACTGCTAGAAAAAATAAGCTGTGTACAGGAGAAGTGCCAGCAAGGCTGGCAGCATTCAGGAGGGTGAGGAGTGGGGACTTTCTCCTGTGCCTAGTGAGGAAATGGAGTGAGGTTTCATTCAAAATGAAACGTGAGGAGATTGGCTTTACAAACTTCATGGGTCACATCTTCTGTCTTGTGAAGTGGTCAGGGTCTCTGTGGTGTTATGATTAGTTTGGCCAAGGAGCAGCTCATGAGCACAAAACTCAAAACTTGTTTAGCTGAGTTTGCTTTCTCTGAAGGGAGTCAAATAATAGCAGAAAACAGCAAATATTTCCCCTCCTTCTAAACCTGCTGTGTGGAGTACTGCACTTAATATTCATTCAAATTTTTATTTACACACACAAGAGTGTTTCCTAACTCTGGCTCACCAAATTGGTCCTCTCAAGTTCAAGTTACAGTACACTTGAAGATCTTGTTAGATCTTATTATCCATAGTACCTTGTGAGAACTTACAGCATCCAAAACACATTTAGAATTAGAAAAAACTGTGGAACAAGCTTCTCTACAACTATTTTCAGCTTGTATCCATAGAAATAGAGCCTAGATTGGGAAAAACTCACTCTGTTATTTTAAATAATCACCATACAGTGATTACTATAAAGTATGTGCTTTGTTTTAAGTGGTCTGACACTCATTTCCATAGAAACAGAGAGAGGATAGCAACCCACTTGTTTGAACTGTCCTGTAGACTCTGTCTGTGTCAGAATGCAGAATATAAAACTTCTAAAAATGTAGGAAAAGCCAGGGGTTTTGTTCTTAATTTTTTTTGTTTGTTTTTTTGTTTTGTGTTGTTTTGTTTTAATCCTCAAAAGCCAAAAAGAACATTAGGGAACTTCTTGGAAACTTTATTCTGGGAGAATAAAATGAAAATGACAAATATCAGGTCTTAAAAAAAATATAGGGGAGAAAGCAGTAAGAAAAAGCAGTAGGGGGTATAGTGGTGAGAAGTTTACACACAGACGTGTGTGTGTGTGTGTGTGTGTGTGTGTGTGTGTGTGTAAAAAAGTATTTCTGACATATTTTTCTGACAATTTTTGTTATTGTACAATAGAGCTAGTGATTTTTTTTCACTAATAGAAAATTTTAGGCCATCTAACTCAAGTGTCTATTTTCTTTCACATTATTTTTTTCACATTCACTTTCTTTCATTTCACATTGTTTACTTCTTAACTGACACACTAATTTTATTGGAATTTTCTTACACTAAGTCATGATATGAGTTTTGAATTGGCAGTTGGAGTGAAGTTCAGGGAAAAATTAATAATATGGAGAAAAATAAGTTAAGTGTTCAGATTTTGGCTTTGCTTTTGCAAAGTTTCCAGGTAACAGCACAAATCCTGCATTTCTGGCACTGTGAAATGATTTCTTTTCTCCCCAAGTCCAAAATAGAGAAACTTTCTGAATTAGATGTGATATCTCTCCTGGATTCTAACTTCTGGACTTTCGTGTGATTTTTTTCTTTGGGAAAAAAAAAAAGGAATCTAATTCCTGTTGCTTATGAGGAAAGGATAAGGCTGAGATTCTGTAATTCTACATACTGAGCATGTCTAGATTGGTTATATTGTCTTCCAGCAACTGAGTATTGCCAGCTTCTAGGAGCTGCTTTCAAGGCTGTGGCAAAGAAACGCATTCTGCACATCACATCATCATAAACACTTTCTCCCTTCCTGCCTTTGTGTTTTACACTACTGTCTCCAAGTTTACTATTTAAGCACTACCCATCACAGGGAATAGCAGGAAGACTACTTTTTATATTTTAGGTTACTTGGTTTTAGGTTAATTTTGAATAGCAAAGTAGCCCCCATTCAGAGGGAAAAGAAAAAAAAAGCTCTCTATACATATATATACACACATATATATACACACACATATATATATATATACACACATATATATACACACATATATATATATGCCATTCAGCTCCTGTCAGCCACAGTGTCCATAAGTTTTCCTCCTTCATAGGAAGGCTTCCCTTGAAGGCAGATGTCTACAAGCAGGAGCACCCAGCTGCCTCTTGTGCTGTCATTCAATCCTCACTGCTTCACTACCCTGGAGGTTACCTAAGTTTTGAACCTCTCCCAGTTCAGTCATTCCACTTGAAAACTGCCTTTGCCTTTGGGTTATACCTGCAGAGTGCCAAAAGCATACCAGGCTCATTCCTGCACTTTGGGATGGTCTTTTGCTTACAGCACCACCAGGCTAGAAAAAGCTATGTGATCTCACTGGGAAGAGAAGATTCACAAATGCTCATCAGGCAACAGCCCTGGCAGACCTTCTGATTCAAAGCCTTTCAAGCACAAGTATGGGATACTTCCCAATTAGTTTTGATGCTTTATATATTCTTCTGCATTGATTGTGTACTTGTCACAGATCTATTGTCTACTCAGTCACTCACAACAGACTGAGTGGTCATTTTTGACATCTGTTCCAGGGAGTAATGTGCAGATGTGAGAGAAGGAGGTGAAACATTTCCTGTAAGAGCTGTAGCAGGTGGCCTGAATATGAGATATCTCTCCGTTGGTGGTATAGGGAGTGGAGGTTTGGCATCCTGAAGCTACAGATGGTCTGCACTCACCTGAAGTTATGGCAGATTCGAGGTTATGGCAGCTAGGAAGTTGAGATAGACAGGTAAGTTCACCCTAATTATCTGAACACCTTTCTAGAGGATCCAAGCCTGGCCTCCAAATGCTTTCTCTGTAAAAATCTGTGCTGCTTGTTCCCCAGCATTCATTTCTGCCTTTGGTGGGACTGACCTGAGACAGCAAGTGCAGGAAGTGTCAGATTGAATGATCAGGTAAGGCAAGGTCAAGGGGAAAAAGGAGGGGAGTCGGGGGAGACTCCCACAAGTCTCCTTCCAGTTCCGCAGCTGGAAGGCAGAGGGTAACTGGCCGAGTTCAGAGGCAAACACTGTCCTTATCTGAAGCAGCCAGAAGCAAGGGCTTCACCTGCAGAGCTACTGTTCTCTCTCCCCATCTGTGTTTGCAGTTGCAGATGTTTCGGAGTGATTTTTTACTGTTATTTCGGCATCTTTGATCCCATTTATCTGAGTTCAGTAACACTTTGATGGAATGTCCCTGACCTCAGACAGCTTCATGTGAAACCTGTTTTGCTCTTATCTGCCCAAGACTAAGGAAGCATAGGCTAATATATGTGTTACCCTGTTGTTTTTCTGTGAGTGAAGAGGGAGAGGGTGAGGAACAAAGCGGATTCAGATTCAAACATGAAGACCAACTTGGTCAAAGTTCAGTGTAACCTCTGAAAAGAGGTGCCAGACTTGGGAAATTAAAATCTGGATGCGTTCCACCTTCAGTTGGAACAGGAGGAGAGGAATAGATTTAACACAATTAGTTTGGTTCTATCATCTTTCACTGACTCACTCGTGGGGTTTTTTTCAGGAGAAAGATCAGTGTGATCATGCATGGCAGGATGTAAACAGCTGGATATTCATGTTTCCCCATAGCCCCAGGAAAAAAGATGCTTTCGTGCCCCATTTCCAGTGTTGGTTCTAAGCTCTTTCCTGAGGGCAGCTCTTACAGGAACTGGGAGCTGTCCTGATTTATTCCCTTGAGTCCCTCATACCTTAAAAGAAGCACCAAATTACACTGGAAGGCAGTTTAGCAGGTAGTTATGACAATTTGTTTGAACTTCTCACTGGTTCACTTTTCTGTATTACAAAAGATTTCAGGGAACTACTTGAAGTCTCTCAAAGTAACTTCAAGATGTTTCCTCACTTTGCAGTGAAAGCTTTAAGCCAAGCCTACACACTTCAAACTGAAGGCACGCTGAACTAGAGTCGTCAAGCTCCGGGGTTGCGGTAAGGTGGTGTCACGCACCGTCAGTGTGAGGAAACGGAGGTGGTCCTTTCGCAACATGGAAGAGTCAGTGCTGTTTGCCCACTGAAATCCCTCATCCAGAGATCCTGCCAGGCGTAGGTCCCATCCGGGTTCCCTCAGAGACCCGTGAGCCGAGGTGTAAGGGCAGGAGCTGGGCTGGAGCAGCAGACTTGGCAGGGTCTGGCACGAGAGCCGAGGGCGTCTGGAGCAGGAAAAGCAGGGAAGTTGGGCTGCGGGGGACAGGGAGTGATGGGGAGCACCTTGCACCTGTCTCGGGAAAAACACAAGCGGGGAAATGTGGTCACGAGTCGCGGTGTGTGTGTGTAAGTCCGTGACAGTCCGCCAACCATTGCCAAGCAAGAATGAGGGGGGAGACGGTGAAACCGAGCCTCTTGACCAGGAGGGAGGCGCGAACGGCTCGGAGAG